>CM062286.1:2029191-2071709 GCA_031216635.1 Dissostichus eleginoides
GTAGAGACACTAATACGATATACACCTGAACATCAGCAGGAGAGGACTCTTTAAAGTAGAGGACACTACATACTGATATACACCTGAACATCAGCAGGAGAGGACTCTTTAAAGTAGAGACACTACATGCTGATATAACCTGAACATCAGCAGGAGAGGACTCTTAAAGTAGAGACACTACATACTGATATACACCTGAACATCAGCAGGAGAGGACTCTTTAAAGTAGAGACACTACATACTGATATACACCTGAACATCAGCAGGAGAGGACTCTTTAAAGTAGAGACACTACATACTGATATACACCTGAACATCAGCAGGAGAGGACTCTTTTAAGTAGAGACACTACATACTGATATAACCTGAACATCAGCAGGAGAGGACTCTTTAAAGTAGAGACACTATACTGATATACACCTGAACATCAGCAGGAGAGGACTCTTTAAATAGAGACACTACATACTGATATACACCTGAACATCAGCAGGAGAGGACTCTTTAAAGTAGAGACACTACATACTGATATACACCTGAACATCAGCAGGAGAGGACTCTTTAAAGTAGAGACACTACATACTGATACACACCTGAACATCAGCAGGAGAGGACTCTTTAAAGTAGAGACACTACATGCTGATATACACCTGAACATCAGCAGGAGAGGACTCTTTAAAGTAGAGACACTATACTGATATACACCTGAACACAGCAGGAGAGGACTCTTTAAAGTAGAGACACTACATACTGATATACAACTGAACACAGCAGGAGAGGACTCTTTAAAGCAGAGACACTACATACTGATATACACTGAACATCAGCAGGAGAGGACTCTTTAAAGTAGAGACACTACATACTGATATACACCTGAACACAGCAGGAGAGGACTCTTTAAAGCAGAGACACTACATACTGATATACACCTGAACATCAGCAGGAGAGGACTCTTTAAAGTAGAGACACTATATACTGATATACACCTGAACATCAGCAGGAGAGGACTCTTTAAAGTAGAGACACTACATACTGATATACACCTGAACATCAGCAGGAGAGGACCTTAAAGTAGAGACACTACATACTGATATACACCTGAACATCAGCAGGAGAGGACTCTTTAAAGTAGAGACACTACATACTGATACACACCTGAACATCAGCAGGAGAGGACTCTTTAAAGTAGAGACACTACATACTGATATACACCTGCATATCAGCAGGAGAGGACTCTTTAAAGTAGAGACACTATATACTGATATACACCTGAACAACAGCAGGAGAGGACTCTTTAAAGTAGAGACACTACATACTGATATACACCTGAACAACAGCAGGAGAGGACTCTTTAAAGTAGAGACACTACATACTGATATACACCTGGACATCAGCAGGAGAGGACTCTTTAAAGTAGAGACACTACATACTGATATACACCTGAACATCAGCAGGAGAGGACTCTTTAAAGTAGAGACACTACATACTGATATACACCTGAACATCAGCAGGAGAGGACTCTTTAAAGTAGAGACACTACATACTGATATACACCTGAACATGAGCAGGAGAGGACTCTTTAAAGTAGAGACACTACATACTGATATACACCTGAACATCAGCAGGAGAGGACTCTTTAAAGTAGAGACACTACATACTGATATACACCTGGACATCAGCAGGAGAGGACTCTTTAAAGTAGAGACACTACATACTGATATACACCTGGACATCAGCAGGAGAGGACTCTTTAAAGTAGAGACACTACATACTGATATACACCTGAACATCAGCAGGAGAGGACTCTTTAAAGTAGAGACACTACATACTGATATACACCTGAACATCAGCAGGAGAGGACTCTTTAAAGTAGAGACACTACATACTATACACCTGAACATCAGCAGGAGGACTATTTAAAGTAGAGACACTACATACTGATATACACCTGAACAACAGCAGGAGAGGACTCTTTAAAGCAGAGACACTATATACTGATATAAACCTGAACATCAGCAGGAGAGGACTCTTTAAAGTAGAGACACTACATACTGATATACACCTGAACATCAGCAGGAGAGGACTCTTTAAAGTAGAGACACTACATACTGATATACACCTGAACATCAGCAGGAGAGACTCTTTAAAGTAGAGACACTACATACTGATATACACCTGAACATCAGCAGGAGAGGACTCTTTAAACTAGAGACACTACATACTGATGTACAGCTGAACATCAGCAGGAGAGGACTCTTTAAAGTAGAGACACTACATACTGATATACACCTGAACATCAGCAGGAGAGGACTCTTTAAAGTAGAGACACTACATACTGATATACACCTGCACATCAGCAGGAGAGGACTCTTTAAAGTAGAGACACTACATACTGATATACACCTGAACATCAGCAGGAGAGGACTCTTTAAAGTAGAGACACTAAATACTGACATACACCTGCACATCAGCAGGAGAGGACTCTTTAAAGTAGAGACACTACATACTGATATACACCTGAACATCAGCAGGAGAGGACTCTTTAAAGTAGAGACACTACATACTGATATACACCTGAACATCAGCAGGAGAGGACTCTTTAAAGTAGAGACACTACATACTGATATACACCTGAACATCAGCAGGAGAGGACTCTTTAAAGTAGAGACACTACATACTGATATACACCTGGACATCAGCAGGAGAGGACTCTTTAAAATAAAAGTTAATGAATGACTTGCTGTGATGTGCAGGTATTGATGTCTGCCTACAGGGGGCGACACATCTCTCTGTCCCATTTACTCACATTATAATACCTTACTGTGTGTGTGTGTGTGTGTGTGTGTGTGTGTGTGTGTGTGTGTGTGTGTGTGTGTGTGTGTGTGTGTGTGTGTGTGTGTGTGTGTGTGTGTGTGTGTGTGTGTGTGTGTGTGTGTGTGTGTGTGTGTGTGTGTGTGTGTGTGTGTGTGTGTGTGTGTGTGTGTGTGTGTGTGTCTGAGAGTGAGAGAGTTTGTGTGGGTGGCATTTCCTATTGATCCTATTGACTGAGAAGTACAAGCTGTGCCACTTTTCATCCTTTTCACAAACGCTGCATTCACACACCAACAAATACTGAGTACACACACAACACACACACACACTCACACACACACATACTCGTTAGTGACGTTGCGCTGACGCACTGAACTCTTTACAATTTCACAAGAGAGCAGGAATTTGATTGAAGCACATAAAGAACACCTGAGGGGAAAAGTACATTTACTCAGGTACTGCAGAGAAGTACTTCAGGTACTTTAGTGTGTACTTGTACATCCTGCTACTTTGAACTTCCACTGTACTGTACATCTCAGACGGGAGATATGTACTTTAACTGACATATGGTGTATTTATTGACTTTAGTTTTTATGATAGATTAAAGTAAGCAGCAGTTTATCATTTATATTATTAAAATGTGAATATAAAATACATTAAACATAGCGATGATAATAATAGGAATACTTCATTTAAACTATGTTAAATTAAACTTAGACATTTTTTTGAAAGTTATAAGTTACACACACATACAGACTCACACACACACAGTCACACACACACATACAAACACAGACACACACACACACACACACAGACACTCACACACAGACACTCACACACATCCCTGTTTCTTGAGCCAAACAGACGTTTAAAGTTTTGTGTGTGTGTGTGTGTGTGTGTGTGTGTGTGTGTGTGTGTGTGTGTGTGTGTGTGTGTGTGTGTGTGTGTGTGTGTGTGTGTGTGTGTGTGTGTGTGTGTGTGTGTGTGTGTGTGTGTGTGTGTGTGTGGTGTGTGTGTGTGTGTGTGTGTGTGTGTGTGTGTGTGTGTGTGTAGAGCTTCCCAGCGGCCCCCACAGCTTCAGACTGGAGGAGCTGGCCTTCACGAGGAGTGGAGACAAAGGAGACTCTGCCAACATCGGTGAGGAACAGAGATCTTTAACCCTTTACTGACCGGGGTTACAAAACTATCTTTAATTTATCCTTCATCTATTGGTTCACACCTTTTTTACTTTTGTGCTTTTTTAAATTTGTCTTCCACTATTTTTATTATTTTTGTAGTTTTCAATTTTTTTCTTGCATTATTTTGTTTTTGCACATTTTTATTCTTGTGCTTTTTTACGTTATAGTTTAATTCCTCTTTGTACTAATTTAATTCTTCTTGCATATTTGATTTATTTTTGCAAAAATTGTATTTCTTATTTTCATCTTGCAATTATTTTTATTTATTTTGTGCACTATTGCTTTGCTGTCTTGTATTATTTTCATATGTATTCCTTTATTTTATAGAATTTGTAATATTATGCGGCTTCACTTCACCCTAAATCACTCCTGTGGGTATTGTCCACAGTATTGATCTATTACATGTCTGATATATGTAATATGTAAAGAGCTTAGAGCACTTGGAAAAAGCGCTAAAATAAATGCCATGCATTATTATTATTTTATTTTTGCAGAAAAATCTCACTACTCAATCTCAGGATCCATGTGTTTGTGATCCTCTCCAGAATGGAAGGAGTCATCACAACAGAGCATCAACTAGTTCCTGAACAGTGTCCTTCACATGCTGATATCCAAGAGAGGGAGTTACACAGTCACAAGATGGAGGAATAGAAAGCAGTTTTCAATGTTTAGTTCAGATTAGCTCCACGTCAGAAATGATCTTGCTTGTCATATGTCTATCTCCATAGAGGCTGAATCATCATGTTAATCACATAGCTATCATATGCCTAAAACAGTCCTGATGCTCTTCTAGGTAATCATACATCCTGTCAGGTACTCAGCTACAGTTGGGATACCTTTGTTATCATGCTACTCTCATATTGGAGGACATTCAGTATTTTCAGATAATAAATATGTGTACCCTATCACCTTCGTTATCTCGTGTCCATGAAAGAGCACTTTCAGTATTTTCCCAACAGATAATAAATATGTGTATCCTATCACCTTCGTTACCTCGTGTCCTTGAAAGAGCACATTCAGTTCACATTTTTATTCCTTATTGCTTTATTTTTTTCTCTCCTTATAATAATAAATAATTAAATGTTTAGTATAAAACTCAAGACCCTCTCCTCTCTTCTCTGCAGGAGTGATCGCTCGTCATCCTCTCTTCTTCCCTTACCTGAAGAAACACCTGACCTCTTCTGTGGTGGAGGACTACTTTTCCCACCTCATCACACCGGGGACGAAAGACGCCGTCACACGGTGAGAGGAGGTCGAAATCTGTTTTATTTAGAAAGGAATTGAATCCACCTTTTCAAATGAAACCTGAGAAAATCCAGTTTCTTCTTTTGTTCTTAAGTTTTTATGCTCTAAAATTATATTAACATATGAATTATATCATTAAAACCTCACATCATACATACGCCATTTTACGCTAACTCAGCAAGTCGTGCTCCAACATGTCCAAGTGTTTTTCTTTTTTTTTAAACCGGAAACTGATTTTTCTGATTTTCTTCGGCACCCCCTGAATGCAGCATAATGTAAAACCTGCTTAGCATTAGCATGTTAGCTCGCAAAGGTTAGCATTTAGCTCACGGAGGCGTCGACTGTGTTTTGTTGCATTAAAATAGAAAATGTCAAACATAGCAGGAGTTAACATAGTAAACGTATATGTTATATTAACATATTATATAGTATTTATATTATTTTGTATATTTACGTTAATAATAATAATAATTTCTGCAAATCAAAGGGACAAATAACAGTTTTATTTGTATTGAAATCATGAAAAAAAAAGTACATATCGGTCCAAAAAGAGGGGAGATAATTGTGTTTTGTGTGCATTTCAAGTTCTGATTTGACCTAATACACACACACACACACACACACACACACACACACAGCAGCGGTGATTAGTGGTTCTGGTTAGCGTAATCACTGTCGAGACTTAACAGAGGAAGGAACGCAGCGGAAAACAAGATGCAAAATCTGTGGGCAAAACAAATATCACACACACACACACACACACACACACAGGAAACAGTGATCAAACTGTAGGGAAACCACAATAACTTCTTCTTCTTCGTTGGTTTCCCATCTGTTGTTGATCTCGTGGTCACCAGAGGACGTTTAAAGCATCCGAACCATGTCAGTGTCTCCGTGTTTCCAAACCACACACACACATTTAAGCTGCAGTAAAACCAGAAGTGATGAGAGGAACGAGACGTCGTTGTAAACATGGCTGACCCTCGTCTTCCTCGCGTTGTTGTTTCCAAAACGTCCAGAAAAAGAGATTTAAACTCTAACTGCGAGATTACAGAGGCTCCAGGAGGAAATGTGTGGTGATTTACCCACATGTTGTTGTCCGATGCAGTCGTAGGAACCACTTTAAACTGATTTATGTCTTAATATGTGGAGAGAAAGACTGTTCGACAGACCTAAGAAGAAATCCTGATATTGAAAATGTCTCTCACAGTAAAGTCACACAGAGAAGGAAGATCATTTTTTTTAAATGTTGAAGTTGAAACCATCAATCTGGTGCACTTTGAGAGCAACATTAGGAGATCTATGGAAACATCTCAACATATGAAACAGAACTGGAAGCAGATTTTATTTTTCTTATGGATATTTTACAAATCACTCCCTTTCAAACTGTATTCTTGTTTATTAATAACAACTTTTTTACTGTCATATAGTATTTTATACCTGTTTACTTTATTCTCTTGTGTTTTTATAACTATAATGATCATATAAAGATGTGCCTCTACCTCACTGGTTGTAGAAAAAGCTTCTTATATTCGTTAGCATAGCTAGCTAACCAGATGCTAATAACAACAAAGGTATTGAGTGTATGATCAGTGTGAGAGATGAGCAGATCCACTGGGCTTTCAGCTGAAGACTCAGCCACGCAGAAACTGCGGCATGTGTCCGGCTCCTTATCTGAAGTGCCGGAGCGGCGTTCCGGTGCTCTCCGTCAGAACTGCGCCCTGTCAGACCAGACATATACCACGTGATGACACGTTAGGCTCGTGTTGTGTTCAAGGACCCTGACCTTGGCCAGGAAAAACAGGCACTCGCTTGTTTAATTCTTTTGCGGTCTAGATTTCTTTATTTGTTTTCTTTTTTGCGTGTGTTTATAAATTACCTCGAGGGCCGGAGGTTCCCCAGCCCTGCTCTAAACTCTGCAATACAAATGGTCTGCCAGTGCCTTGAGTCCTGGAAACTAGATTCATGCTAATATATGGAACAACAATCTGAAATAAATGAAGAAGTTAATCCTGATATCGTAAAAATACATTGTTTATAACCTCCCGTGTGACTGCTGTGAATGTTGTGCCACACCTCTCCACCAAATTTCATAAAAATCCGTCAAGTAGTTTCTGCGTCATTCTGTTGACAAACAAACAAATAAAAACAAGTCAGTTAGCCTGTAATTACCATGAGTGGCCACGTGGGGGCGCTGTTGAGCATAAATTACACTAAAAAGTTACGAAACCTGCACAAAGAGAAGAAGAGGCTTCATTGAGACTCAGGTGTTCAAACTGTGGACATCCTTTAGCGATGATTTAATACTAGTTGAACACGACATTGTGACATTTCCTTATGTTTGTATAAGTTATTGTGCTTTTTACCTTGTTTTTAATTATTGTGTTATTCTAGATGTGTTCGCTACAGCTCTTTGCTCAACGGAGGTTGTTTGTAAATGTGCCAAATAAGTAAATAACGATTGAGATGATGTCACATGTTAGCGGTTAGCGTGTTAGCGGTTAGCATGTTAGCGTGTTAGCGGTTAGCGTAATGATGGGCTTGAGGTCGTAAAACTCGCTGACCTGCGACTGCTCCCACGCCCCCTGAACGCCTCATTAGTGCACCTCCAGAGCTCGTTAAAAAACACACACACACACACCTTTAACTGCTTACAGACACACAGCTTTTGCGTTTAATCACTTTTAACCCTTTCCTCCCCAGATTCTTAGATTTAAAGGCACAAAGAACACACACGGGCACACACACACACATTGTTAAAGAAACTTCACACACACATTGTTAAAGAAACTTCACACACACATTTAAACACCACACACATATTTACGTGTGCAATAAACCGGCATACCAACACATGGTGCCAGGCTGTGTGTGAGACTCCCAGTAAACCACCTTTAATTGGTTGTGTGTGTGTGTGTGTGTGTGTGTGTGTAGGTACACTCTTCCTGGCATCAACGGTCTGAACTTCGTCCTGCAGAGTTCACTTGGAGGGGGAGGGGTGGCGTCTCTGCGCAGCGACCCCCAGGTAACACACACACACACACTTCCTCTCTCTGAAGTCTCTCCCTCATCACCTCCTCTCTCTTGGTGTTGAGGGAAGTAGAGAAAGTTACATCTCTGTTTCTCTTCAGACAAAGCTCAGTAAGGCCTTTATTATAACAGTAGTATAAATGATGATAACAGGAAATACAAATTATTTTAATTGTTTTTAAATGGTGCCATTTTATACAAAAAAACCAAAAATCAGACGTGTTTTACAGACATTTAATTAAAAAAACAGACTTAAAGAACATTTTTAAATTAAATAACATGTTTTGGGTTTTATTTGTTTTAATAATGTAATAAAACCCCAGTTTTTGGGGTATTTTTACTCAAATAAAATATATTTTCCACCTTTGAAGATTGGAACGCCTTTGTCCGAAATAAATAAAATATATATGTAAAAAAAGTGTGATTTTTAAAAATATAATCTGAATAAAATGAGAGAAATCCCCTCCTTTAAAGTCATTCATTTAAATATAAAGCCTCTCCTCTTCTTGGTGTTAACATCGCTTTCTCCTCCTCTTCCTCTCCTGTAGACGCTTTACCGCCTCGCAGGCACATCAGAGGACACACACACACACACACACACTCTGGATGTGTAAAGGCAGACACGTTGAGGCGGACACACACACATGTTGTTCTGATGGTTGTTGTTGTTTGTGTTTTCTCAGGGTAAAGCTTACGGTCAGATGCTGCTCGATCTGAAGCTGAGAAATCTGCCTGACCTCAAGTCCCTGGTGGACTGAGAGAGGAGGAGGAGGGTGAGGAAGAGGAGGAGAGGACATTAAAAACAGTGAGGAAGACTCCAGGCCAGACTTTAGAGACATTTCACCTCCACAGAAACCCAGAATGAGCATTAATGCAAACTATAACTTCATTCATTTTTGGAGCAAAACAACCGGAACACTCTTCAATTAAACATGTTTTATTACAGAGGTCCAACCATAAGTGCACTTAATGATTATTTGATCGAGAGAAATGTAGTTTTTTAATTAAAAAAATGCAGTTTTGAGAAACTGGGATGGACATTTTTCATTTAATTTTCAGACATTTATCTTGACATATTTAGATATTTTTCACATTATCATCAGGACTTTTTCTATTTTAGTTTCTGATATTTTCCATCATTTTTTCATTTAATTTCTTCCAATATTTCATGTAATTTTTCACTCAATTTTCAGGCCTTTTTCACGTTTTTTTCAGACATTTTTCCCTTAGAGTATCCTTCCTTAAAAAGCGAGTAAAAGGGTTCCTTTCTTCGATGGGTGAGGGGGATATTTGGGGGTAACAGCAGCAGCTCGAGGGTTCCTGACCTCTGACCTCCTCAGAGCTTTTTGTTCCTCTGGAGGTAAAAAGAGACTTCAGAGGAATCGAACCTCGCTGCGACCCGACTCCTCTGCCGCCGCCGCAGGAATGTTTCCCCGAAGAACTCCGGCTGTTTATCCGTAATCACTAACAGACCGAGAAGAAATCACCTCCGAGGCTCCGGACCCTAAACCTGAGTCCTGGAGGAACTGCTGAGTCAATTAAAAAAACACGCCATGAATAGTTATTTAATTAATGAGACATTTATTATATTTTTGTGGACATTTTGGACGTTTTTACGATTTCCCAATTATTACTATTTTGTTTCATATATTTTTGGGGAAATATTTCACATTATTTTTGAACATTTTTCATATCATATTTAGACTTTTCTTTCTTATTATTTTTAGACTTTAATTGTTTTACTATTTTTGAAAACATTTCATATAAACTTTGGACTTTTTCTTATTAATTTTTGGACTTTTTTCTTATTATTTGTTCACATTATATTCAGAAATGTTTCCAACTATTTGCAGAGTTTGTCATTTTTCAGACATTTACAAACAGTTGACTAATTGATAATTGCTTGACAGGAAACATATCAATCACCTCTATAAATATCTTAATAATTGATATATTATTAAAGTAAAAGTGCCTTAAAAGCTGCTTTCAGCTCAAATATGAAGATTTTCTCAATTTTAAATAACATTAAAGCGACCAAATAGGACATTTAAAAACACCATCCCAGTTTTCTCGACTATTTTTCACCTTTTATACACAGAAACATTGAGTAATACAGAAAACATGACGCATGTTTGCAGGATTTGAACCCTTCTAGTGAACATCTGATGTGCGTTGTTTAATCAGATTTCATGCTGCTGGTTGTCCTTTGAACGCAGAGACGCTCCACATCAGACGGTCTGCCTTTAACAACAACACACAGACGTACAAAGACAATAAAAACCACAGAGAACGACAGAAATGCAGATCCTTCCAGGCGGGGATTGGAAACAGAGCTGCAGAAATATAAATCAGACCAATAACAACAGTATGAATCCACTTAGTGTGATTCAAAAGACTGAAGTGGTCACAGAGACGTGTTGAAATGACTGTGGCTCATTTCCTGTTTTCATACATTGTAAAGATGTGGAAGAACACTCACGTCTTAATGATGACGTTTGACAGAAAGGCTTCGGGATTCACATCTGCTCGGCATATTGCTCAAGATTACTGGGAAATGTTTACAAGACGGAGCGGTAATTAGTCAGAAAAACACGACTGTTGGATGCTGGTGTTTAGGAAAGGGCTTTTAAGCTCCTTCTTTAGGCGTTTTGGGAAAGTTGAATCAGCCAGGATCCTAAAACATCCGTCCGAACTTCCTAACCTCATCCCGATTATCATCAGAAATGTTATTAGCTACAGTTAATTTCTTCTTAATGACTTAATGTAAGATTAATAATAGTGAAGACACAGGTCTGCACTGCAGGTGTTCAATAATACCTCATTTAAATCACGAGAGACACAAACTTTGCGACAGCTAGCTAGATAGCTAACGTTTACTAGCTAGTTTGTTAGATGGATAGCTAAGGTAAGCTAGCTAACTAGATAGATACATAGCCAACGTTAGCTAGCTTGATTTGCACATAGATGAATAGCTAACGTTTGCTAGCTAAATAGCTAACGTTGATTTGTGAATGGCTAAAGATCACAAGCTAAATAGCCAACGTTCGCTAGCTGAATAGCTAATGTTCACACGCTGAATAGCTAACCTTCGCTAGCTAAATAGCTAATGTTCGCTAGCTGAATAGCTAACCTTCGCTAGCTAAATAGCTAATGTTCACACGCTGAATAGCTAACCTTCGCTAGCTAAATAGCTAATGTTCGCTAGCTGAATAGCTAACCTTCGCTAGCTAAATAGCTAATGTTCACACGCTGAATAGCTAACCTTCGCTAGCTAAATAGCTATCAGAACGTAATAAGAAGTAACAACAAAACGTCATCACTTTTACAGAAAGATAAACCCAGTTGAAACGTCTACAAAGAGCTTGCGTGATGCTATCTATCGAACCGTTTGGGGCCTTGCTCATTGGGAGGTGCTTGGTGTCCACCAGGGATTTCCACCACTGACTTTTTCGTCGCTGCTTCTCATTGTTCAATCAAAGATCTCTCTAAAGCTTGAGTATGTCATCACATGTGAATGAAAACTTGAAGTTACTGTTTGCTAATGCTAATTTGATAATTGTTCACACATTTAGTTTTTTGTTTTAATTAAGAAAGTGTAATAATTGCTTTGATAGAAAATCACATTTAACGAGTGACTTGTTCGATTCTGTCGAAACTAAACTGAAGAATAAAAACAATATGTTTATGAATTCTGTTTAAAGGTGTGTTCATTTAGACTGGAACCCTGTGTGTGTGTGTGTGTGTGTGTGTGTGTGTGTGTGTGTGTGTGTGTGTGTGTGTGTGTGTGTGTGTGTGTGTGTGTGTGTGTGTGTGTGTGTGTGTGTGTGTGTGTGTGTGTGTGTGTGTGTGTGTGTGTGTGTGTGTGTGTGTGTGTGTGTGTGTTATTTTCCCACAAAAACAAAAAGTTCCTGTCTCAGTCTGACACGCTGTGGATGAAAGATTGTGATTAACATTCAGCTCATGTAGACAGCATGGGAACAAGTGTGTGTGTCATTTGTCATGTCTTTGTGCGACACATTCACAGCCGTGTCATGAGGGATAAAGGGAGATAAATTACATCTCATCTCTCATTATTCTTATTGTATTCATCTCCTGTCACACACCCACACACATATACACAGACACAAACGGACACACACACACGGACACACACACAGGCTTCGACTAATCAAAACATTATTATTTTCTATTTGTTTTGCGTCCATTTTGATGTTTGAATCCAGATTTGAAATCCATGAATTAGCTGCAAATCACACTGTAACAAAAACATTTATTTGATGTATTTCTTTATTATGTTAAATCTATATATTTATTCATATAAATTACTAGAGTTTAGGAGAATTTTATAGATGTTTTTTTAATATTAACAATATAGGCAATACATTAAAGCAAAGAAAACTAATGAGGAAAAATACATTTGATAAACCTAAAATAAACAAAACAATGAGATGCAGGAATGATATATTTAAAAATGTAAATATATACAGAAATAAATGTTAAAATCCAAAGAATATTTTAGGGGAAAGACACGAAAAGCACAACAGCCTCTTTGTCCCTTTAGCCTCACCTGTTAGCTTCATGCTAATTTAGCTGTTTGTCTCCAGTAATCTGCAGCTTAATCCTCCAAACATCTGACCCTCCCCTAAACTGCTGGAGAGCATTAACACACACACACACACACACAATCAATTAAAGCTCCTCTCAGCTGTCAATCACCTTCATTCAACACACAGATCATCTTTCAGTCATTCAACAGCAGCCTCAGCAGGGGGTAGTGTGTGTGTGTGTGTGTGTGTGTATAATCTTCCCCTAATCCTCTTCCTAAATCGTCTTCTTCTCTTCCTCTTTAAAGGCAGCAGGAGAATAAAGGAATTAAGAAGTTAAAAGTCAGTAAATTACCCAGAATGCCTCTTTTCACACACTCACATTTTATTTGGGATATTTGTATTCGTATTTTTCACATTTTTTGAGAATAATTTTTTGACGCTGTTTCCCTCAATGTTATATTAATATTATTTGGAACATTTTAAAACATATTTTACTAACATGGTTTGTATATTTTCAGTGTTTATTTTCCACATTATTTACTAATTGTATTATTATTAGTTTAAGAAATAGTAGAGTTTCCACATATAGAAAACACACATTCAAGATTTACACATTTTGTGATGGTTTTCACAAGCACGTCCTCACAAAGTATGATGTACAAGAACTCTCTCTCACACACACTTCTACAACAAAGCCAACCAAAATAACTCATAATTTCCACCACAGCAAATGTTACTCTCACTCACACACACACACACACACACACACACACACATACACACACACTATTTGAACTCTGCAGCGAGTGGTTAACTGTCAAATGGAGCAATGCTGAGTTTTAATCTTCCCCAGAACCACCAAATGGCTACACACACACACACACACACACACACACACATACACACACACACACACACACACACACAGAGACACACACACACATACACACACACACACACACACACACACAGACACAGACACACACACACACACACACACACACAGAGAGTCACAGACACACACACAACCACAGACAGACACACACACACATACACACACACACACACAGACACACAGACAGACACACACACACACACACACACACTGCAGAGTCAGCTCCTGTTGGTTAAACAGTGACGTCACTGATGTATTTTTCTTCCTCTAAAGAGCTCCTTTGTTTCCTAAAAACTCCTGAAAACACTCCAGATTTACAGCAGACATTTTTTGATTAAATGACTAAATACTAATAGGAGTGTGTGTGTGTGTATGTGTGTGTGTGTGTGTGTGTGTGTGTGTGTGTGTGTGTGTGTGTGTGTGTGTGTGTGTGTGTGTGTGTGTGTGTGTGTGTGTGTGTGTGTGTGTGTGTGTGTGTGTGTGTGTGTGTGTGTGTGGGGACTTTTATTGACTCTATCCCACACACCTCTAATGACTCATTACTCCACTCTGACTGAAGGCCACCAGAACGTGGATTCATCCGCCGCTGAAAGTAGATCCTATCAGATTAACTTGAATGTTTCTGCATAAAACTTTCCTCTCCACATCTGCATGCCCCCATCAATTAGAGTGTCTCTGGTGACGTCACGCTGCTCCTCCCCCCCTCTCAAAGCCTCGCGCCAGGGGGAACGCGGCTCAGAGAGAGGGAGTCAGGCTCGAGGACCTCTTCTTCTTCTCCTTCTTCTCCTTCTCTCTCAGTCATGTTGGACACGCTCACCTTCCTCCTGGAGAAACTCTTCCTCCTCGCGCACTTCAAGGTCTCGAGCCTGCTGCCGCCCCCCCGCAGGGAGCGCGCGGGCCGGAGTGAGGAGCCCCCCCCCACGCGGCTGCTGCAGCGCGGGGACCTTCTGGAGGTCCCGCGCACGCTCTTCACGCACTTCGGCATCTACCTGGGCGAAGGCCGCGTGGCGCACCTGATCCCGGACGTTCTGCCGCTGCTGGGCGCGCACCCCAAGCGCGTGCACGAGTTGGTGACCAACACGCGCCTGGTGCTCGGGGTTCTCTCCAAGCACGCGACGGTGCGCGTGGACTCCGTGGAGGACTTCGCGTACGGAGCCACGATGCTTCTGAACGCGATGGACCGCGCGGTGGGCCAGTGCGCGCTGCCCCCAGGAGGAGGTGGCAGCGCGCGCGGAGAAGCTCGTGGGCCCCGTGTCCTACAGCCTGCTGTGGAACAACTGCGAGCACTTCGTCACGTACACGCGCTACGGGACCGCGCAGAGCCTGCAGACAGACAAGGTGAGACGCGGCACACTTTTACATCCATTACGCACCTTTCACGCATGCGGTGGAGCGGTTTTTACGCGATTACAGGAGGATGCTTTGATGTAGCTTTTACGCGCAGAGGTGGAATACAGTTTAGGGTCGTTCTTTGTATTTTCACACCTGAGCGTTTGTTCTGCAGCCAGGTGAGGATGTTTAACACTTTAAATGGAGAACATAGTCAGTGTATTCCAAAGATTTAAGAAGTTTCATTCACGGAACATGCAGGACATCTTGGCATCTAAAGGTCCTGACCATTTCTGGTTTATTTAAGTGGCACCTTTTCATGTATCATCGGTCTTTACGCACGGTGGCACGTTTTTACGCGCCGGATAGCAGGAGGATCCTTCGATGTTGCTTTTACGCGCGGAGGGGAAACTCACCTCATGGTTGTTCTTTGTGATTTCACACCAGCCAATCAGAGCCAGAGCAGTTTGTCCTGCAGACAGATGGAGAGTATAACAACAAATGTCAAAATATAAACCCATCAGTGCCATTCCTAAAGAGATGCATTAGAGCAACTTTCAGAACACATTCTGCATCTCAATGTTCTGTTGAATGAGGAGAAACATCATGTTCAAAAAGCCTCAGGTATTTCCGTAGCAGCTGGATCAGTTTCTAAGCATTTGTTAGGGACTATTTTCTGCAAAAATGCATGGAGATTATTAGCAGAAAAGCCTTGTTTTTTTAGAGTTTTAATGATGAGTTTTAATCCTGATGTCATTTCTGAGGAAAGCTGCATTTGAGGAACGTCTTTGCATCTTGAAGACCTGCAAACGTTCTGCTTCGTGGTTCCTCCTTCACCTCCATGAGCTCCAACAGAGACTTTCAAAAGCAGAGGAGGAACGGCTCCGGGTTATTAAAGCAGTATTTGATATGCTGTGAGGGGGTTTGATCTGTCTGCAGCAGAGCTAGAAACACACTTTAGTTTAAGGGAGTTTGATCTGTCTGCAGCAGAGCTAGAAACACACTTTAGTTTAAGGGGGTTTGATCTGTCTGCAGCAGAAACACACTTTAGTTTAAGGGAGTTTGATCTGTCTGCAGCAGAGCTAGAAACACACTTTAGTTTAAGGGAGTTTGATCTGTCTGCAGCAGAGCTAGAAACACACTTTAGTTTAAGGGGGTTTGATCTGTCTGCAGCAGAGCTAGAAACACACTTTAGTTTAAGGGGGTTTGATCTGTCTGCAGCAGAAACACACTTTAGTTTAAGGGAGTTTGATCTGTCTGCAGCAGAGCTAGAAACACACTTTAGTTTAAGGGGGTTTGATCTGTCTGCAGCAGAGCTAGAAACACACTTAGTTTAAGGGAGTTGTGTGGAGAAAAGTGAAAGTGAATCCAACTGTTTGTGCAAATAGGAAACAAAGCAGGGCCCCGAGGAGCGTGGAGAGAGTGTCTAATGTCCTATGAGTCAAGAATTGGTGAAAACGAAATGAAACTTGTTAAAAAAAGGCAGAAAATAAAATCTGTGAAATGTCAACAATATGTTCAAAAGTAAATGGGGCAACAATAAATCCTAAAAAATATCCCAAATATGAAAAAAAGAATGTTTAAAACACTCAATAAATCCTCTTTAAAGTGTGTGAGAAAGTGAAGCAAAGAAAATCTGGATTATGTTCAAAAAAGTTCATAAAAAGTCTGAACGCAGAGGAGGGATCGACACAGCTACTTTTCTACATTCAGGTGAAGTAAAAGCTTTAAAGAGCTCTGCCCTTCCTCCTCCTCCTCCTCCTCCTCCTCCTCCTCCTCCTCCTCCTCCTCCTCTTCCTCTCTAAGGTTGGGGGTTTCCTTGTGAGTTTTTTAAGCAAGGGGAAAATGTGGGTCGCTCCTCGGAAAATCCTGAGAACAAGAGCGGCATTCAGAGAGAGAAGAGGAAGAGGAGGAAGAGGAGGAGGAGGGAAAGGAGGAGGAGGAGGAGGAGGAGGGAGATTATGAAGTTGCCCGGCAACTCGTTTAAGAACCCTCACAACGTTCCTGATAGACTCTCCAGGGTCTTTAAGTAAACTGTTGACAACTGACAAAATTCAACCACAAAAAATGCAAAAATGCCAAAAAATATCCCAAAAATGTCTGAAACAAATTATAAAATTATGTGAAAAATATCTAAAAACTTTTGTACAAATAAATTGAGAATAATCTGAAAATAAATCTGGAAAAAAAATCGTCACTTGTTTAGTTTCCTGCGGTGTCACCTTCACAATAAAAGCCTCCCGGTATTGTCTTTTATTGTGAAGGAGCAGCAGCTTTGGTGCATCGCCTTCTTTTCCACCTTTTCCTGTGAAACCTGCAGCGGAGACTTTCCCCCGATCCAGTTTCACTTCCTGTCGTTTTCTAAACTAAACATGGGAGCGACAGGAGCTCCTCGGGGGTCCTCGGGGGCCTCGGGGTCAGGTAAACAACCGCCCAATTATATGCCTGCTTTTTAAACCAAACGGTGCTCAGGAAGAAAAACAGCTCCTTAAGTCAGGACGAATTCCCCTGGTTCCCTGGTGTTCTGCCCCAGTGTTCTGCCCCAGTGTTCTGCCCCAATGTCCTGCCCCAGTGTTCTGCCCCAGTGTTCTGCCCCAGTGTTCTGCCCCAATATTCAGCCCCAGTGTTCTGCCCCAGTGTTCTGCCCCAATATTCAGCCCCAGTGTTCTGCCCCAGTGTTCTGCCCCAATATTCAGCCCCAGTGTTTGCCCCAGTGTTCTACCCCAGTGTTCTGCCCCAGTGTTCTGCCCCAGTGTTTGCCCCAGTGTTCTGCCCCAGTGTTCTGCCCCAGTGTTTGCCCCAGTGTTCTGCCCCAATATTCAGCCCCAGTGTTCTGCCCCAGTGTTCTACCCCAGTGTTCTGCCCCAGTGTTCAGCCCCAATGTTCTGCCCCAGTGTTCTGCCCCAGTGTTCTGCCCCAGTGTTCTGCCCCAGTGTTCTGCCCCAGTGTTTGCTGGGTGAATTTGAGCCATTTAATGCCTTTAAAGGTCCCATGTCATGCTCTTCTGGTTCTTACCCGACCCCTTGTGTGTCATGTAGGTTTTTCTGCATGTAAACGGTCTGCAGAGTCACAAACCCTCAAAGTACACCCTGTAGGGAGTAAAACTCTAACACAGGAAAGACCTGTCTATGCTGCCCCAGAACGCCTCGTTGGAGATTTCTCATTTTCCATTGTTTGCTTCCTGGGTTCTGTGACGTGTGAACACCCAAATCAACAACAAATGACCGGATGATTGGCCCAAATGGACCAATCCGGAGCACCTCAAACACCAGGATCCCTTGGCTAACTAACAGGGAGTCCCCATTGACTTGAGCTCCCTGAACGCTGGTAATAGACGAGTTGGGATCGTGGAGAAATGCTCTCCGCAGACCCATTCTCACAGCGTTATAAACCTTCTGCAGATTTTAAAACCTTTTCGGGACCCCTTTCTTTTTGGATGTTTAAAACAGACTTATTTTGATATTTGAGAATTGATATATAATACTAAATATATCTGCAGACGGGTTCACTTTGAATACACATTTTAAAAGGTCACGGAGTTTGCAAACCTGCAGAATAAAGTGAATAAAAGCTCCTTAAATCATTAAGGATCGGATCGGAGTTATTTCCTCCATGTCCTCACATGCTCTGCCCAGTTCGTGCTGAATGAACTGGAAACAACAAACAATGTAAACCAAGTGAGCGTTACAGCAGGTAAACAAACAACAACATGAACATTTCTCTTGTTCTCTTGCAGTTCTGCGAGTGGCTGAAGTCTCTGATCCGGGATCAGAGGAACATTTTGCTGTCGGCGCTCCTCGGACTCCTCTCCATGGCCTGTTTCGGGATTTCCTTCTTCACCGCTCCTCCAACGCTCCTCGTGCCCTTCACCCTGTGGATGGTCAGCTAGAGGATGTTATATAAATATATAAATAAATATCATTATGATGAATACATATGGAGGAGGGAGTCGTCTGCAAAGAAACCCACTTGTCGTACCTTTCACAATAATGCTGCTCTAACAGGAATCTTTCTTTTTGTTCAAATCAACCGTAGAAGAAGAAGGAGGTGGTTAGCGTTAGCAACATTAGCATTACAACTCTGTTTGACAACTTTAAAATCACTAAAGGCTCCGACGTTATCCCAAAAAGACCAAAGATTGTTCAATAATTTCAGTTTTTCTGAAGCGTTTTATACGGCGGGAAACCACAGCGTGAGAGCGAACAGTCTTTGTTTTTTATTTAATTATTTGTGTACTTTAATACGTAACGTCAGAAGGATTTGGTCCCGATTGTTGGTTCCTTTTCCAGTTTTCATCCAGATTTTGTTTTTATTTTTGCTGAAATAAGGAATATTTTCATATTTTCAATAACATTTTTGTGAAATATCAAATATTCTGAATATATTTGTTTTGAAAAAATGTACTTTGCATCTCCAGAAAGTCCCATTAGTGGGATTTTAAAAGAAAACAGCCGGAAAAAACCTTAAATTAAAATCTAAAAAGCCTTAATTCAATGTCAGCTTTCTACTCCTGGAAATCCTGTAAATGTATTTAATTATTAGCTTTTATTATGAAAACCTCTTCCTCTGTGGTTTCCTGTCCGCTCTGTATATATCTGTAGATACTCTGTTGACCAACATTTAAAACTTTGTACAGAATTTATTTTTTAAGACGCTGTAACTCTTTTGACCTGTTTTCTATGTAAATAAAGGAAAAAGGACTTGATGAATTTCTGGGTTGTTTTTATACTTTCCTCATTTCATGTTTTTGTAAACATTTTTAATTAATCTTCCACTGTTTGTTGTACAATTTTTTTTTTTACACATCTAGAAAATATTTCCAGAAATAAATAATAATTACCTTTGGGTCAAACTGTAGAATCACATTTACAGATATTTATGAATTATAAACTAATAAACATTAAATACAATTAATTTATTGCCACATATTGTTGTTTCTAATTAATAAGATATTATTAGATATTTTAATGTATATTTTAATGTGTATTTAAATGTGTAATTGTCAGTAAATATAATATGTTATAATAAACAGTATAATATCACACTCCTCAGTGATGTGTTGGCCTGCAGCTCCCCCTGCTGGCAGACTGTTGAAACTACAACAACATTAACAGCTACAAATATATATATTATTTTCCACTTTCACTTTTTTTGTAACCAAACTTATTCCTGATAATCACTTTTAGAATTTTAAATAATACCGCTGTGGTTCTTTGTGATAAAATATTGGTCATTGATATAAAAATGCACTTTAAAAAAGAATTGTGAATTATAAAATATTCCATTTAATAATCTGGAACACGTATATATTTGTGTAGATAAGAAACTATTTAATTTTGAATTAATCAACAAGAAAAATTGTTTTAAGATGAATTTTCCTCGTGTTTGGTTCAAATGAATGTTGTATTATCAGAATCAGAAACAGGTTTATTGCAGGTTTACACATACGAGCAATTTGTCTTAGTGTACATGGTGCAAACATAAAGGCAAGGCAAGTTTATTCATACAGCACATTTCAACACAAGGCAATTCAAAGTGCTTTGCAAAAATGAAAGACATTAAGAAACATATTATAAAATGATATCTAGAAACACTCATTTAAAAGAAAAGATACATGAATTAAAGTTACAGCAGTGTGAGATACACACATCTGAAATGTCTAGGTCCTCACTTTCTTTCTACTTTCTTGTTTAACTTGTCATTTAGTTATTTCAAGTGTTTCACGCTAAACGAACCCACCTTTGGAAAATGATAATCTGACCCCATGGTACCTTTTAGTTTACGCAGAAACCATTCATCTTTTTTATTTTTTAAATGCACATTAGTTATAACTTAAGTTTACCGTGTCTTTCTAGAACTTTTTTGGTATCCTCCGTGAACCAGGGTCTTGAAACCAAAACGGCACACGTAGGGGACTTTAACCCCAATAATGACTTTAACTACCTACGACTGACTAACTGACTCAACACAAGGCAATTCAAAGTGCTTTAAAAAAATGAAAGACATTAAGACAATGGCATTAAAAAGCAAAGATAATAAAAGTTACAGTGAACACAGTTAAAGAAGTATAAAAGAAAAAAACCCAAAAAGAAAACAAAAACAATATAAACTATGTTATGTCAAGATGTCTGAATATATATATTTAAAAAATCGACGTCCAGTATATTAATCAGAATCAGAATCAGGTTTCTCACCAGGTAGGTTGACACGTACGAGGAATTTGACTTGGTGTAAAAACACAGATAGAGAACTATTTGAGAAAACTATAATAACATAAAAAAAATAAAGAATATATACTAAAATATAGCAGTATTTACATATGTGCAGTAATAAAAACAAAAACAGATATTGTGTAGACTATTGCAAAGTACTCCTCTTCCTCTTCTCCTCCTCCTCTTCCTCCTTCTTCTTCTGCAGTTCTAAGATGGTGAGGAAGCTGGTGTTGAGTCGTCGTGTTGCCATGGTGATGCCGTTGTGTGTGTGTGTGTGTGTGTGTGTTGTGTGTGTGTGCATTTATTTTATATTTAACATTTTCTTTACTTAATGTAATAGTTTTATTTATATACAAATAATAAAAATAGTTCATATTTTTTTAATGAAATGCCGTCATTTAATTTTTATAATTTAATTTTATTATTTATATAAATATATAATTGTTATATAATTGTTTTAATTTAATTATATTTATTTAATTATATTCAAGGGAACGCTCTGACCAACATAGTCTGTGTTGCTCGGACCGTTAGTCCCGCCTTCTTTGCCCCAGAGCAGCATTCTGATTGGCTCTCAGCGGCGCGCCTTCATGACAATCAAAATGACTGTTAGTTGAGTTCAGTTGCGTTGAAGTTTTTCGGTAAATCTTTTATTTCTTGATATAAAGTTTAAATTTAAGATCGTGACATCTTCTATAAACTGTCTCTGATCGAGGGTAAAGTCTGTGAAGAAGAAATGGCGTCAGACAGATCGGGTAATACTTTATTTAAACTAATAACAAACAAGCTAACGTCAGTTGGAAGCGTTTATGGTTGATTGACCCGCTAGCTTAAATGATAGTTGAATTAGCAGCTAATGTTGCTATGCTAATTTTTTACTTTTTAATGTGGTTTTGTTGACGTTTAACTGCTTTAATATGTCGTAAACATCACAAAGTAGTTAGTTGGATTAGTTTTATGATGATTAATGAATGTCTTTGCAGTGTTAGCATCGGTCCAAGTTATAAATAAATAAGAGATACATTAGTAGGAGCTAACAGCTAAGCTACATTAGAGACATGAGCTAAAGCAAGCTAACGACATGTCTGATTCGGTTTATTTAAAGGAAACGGTGCTAATTTAAATTGATTAATGTGAAAAGGACTGCTATTTTAAAATCATAGCCAGTGGTAAAAAGTACATTTCCTCAAGTACTGTGTTTAAGTACTACTTTGAGGTACTTAATTGACTTTCAACTTGCACTCAGTGGTGTAAAGTAACTAAGTATATTTACTCAAGTGTGTGTGTGTGTGTGTGTCTCTGTCTCTCTGTGTGTGTGTGTTTCTCTGTGTGTGTGTGTGTCTCTGTGTGTGTTTCTCTCTGTGTGTGTGTCTGTCTCTCTGTGTTTGTGTCTGTTTCTCTCTCTCTGTGTGTGTCTGTCTCTCTCTCTGTGTGTCTGTCTCTCTCTCTCTGCTCTCTGTGTGTCTGTCTCTCTCTCTCTGTGTGTGTGTGTGTGTCAGAAGGGGACGTGCAGTCAGATGGAGACGCAGACAGTGGCGGTGCTGATGTCAGCCCTCTCTCTGGGGAGGAGTACTTTAAGGCGTCCTGCGCCCGAGAGATGGCGCTGCTGGCTCTGATGGACAAGTCAGGCTACAACATGGTGCAGGAAAACGGCCAGAGGAAGTACGGAGGCCCCCCCCCAGGTGTGTGTGTGTGTGTGTGTGTGTGTGTGTGTGTGTGTGTGTGTGTGGTGTGTGTGTGTGTGTGTGTGAGACTGTGTGTGTGTAAGTGTGTGTGTGTAAGTGTTGTGCTTGTCCAATACTTAACACCTGTTGTAGAAGTCAGCTCACTGCCAGCCATGTCACATTATCTCTGAACTATAAACCTTTTAATGCTGTTTGTGTGTGTGTGTGTGTGTGTCTCTCTGTGTGTGTGTGTGTGTGTGTATCTCTGTGTGTGTGTGTGTATCTCTGTGTGTGTCTCTCTCTCTCTCTCTCTCTCTCTCTCTCTCTCTCTCTCTCTCTCTCTCTCTCTCTCTCTCTCTCTCTCTCTCTCTCTCTCTCTCTCTCTCTCTGTGTGTGTGTAGACTGGGAGGGCCCTGCTCCCCCTCGAGGCTGCGAGGTGTTTGTGGGTAAAATCCCCCGGGACATGTACGAGGATGAGCTGGTTCCTCTGTTCGAGAGAGCCGGACGTCTCTATGAGTTCAGACTCATGATGGAGTTCAGCGGAGAGAACAGAGGCTACGCCTTCGTCATGTACACCAGCAGGTTGTTGTTATTTACTGTTATTATTACTGTTACTACTCTAATACACCAGCAGGTTGTTGTATTTTAATCGCAATTACGATTATGGCTTGCAACGATTACGAAAACAACGTAATCGAAATAAAACGATTATTTTTTTATTATTATTATTACTTTTTTTAATTTATTTTTCAAATTAAATTCTTTTTTTATTGGTTTTTCAGTTGAATTATACTTAAAGTTCAGGGTAATCAACTGTTAAAAACATACTGTTCAAATCTTTTTTCTCCAATAAATTGATGTTTTCAAAGTAAATGGATAATCGTTTTTAATAATCGTGATATCAATTATTGACCCAAATAATCGAGATTATGATTTTTGCCATAATCGAGCAGCCCTACATGAAACACCCTTTAATTTACTGCAACGACATGTCGGGAAACCCCCTCAAGGCGGCCCATGCATAGCGCGCTGTCAAATGCTGCTTCTTATTTTAGGTTTCGTTGCCTTGCTCTGCTCTGGGGGGGGGGGGAAGAGTGTGTTGGGGCGCCACTGATGGGGATCAGAGCTGTCCGGTCCCACATGCTAAGTGCTAGCCAGAAAGTCGCGGCGTTTAAGTCCCGACTCTCCCGATGGCCAATCCGTGCCTCCCCTGACTGCACGTTGCTGACACACCGCTGCAGTGCAGACTGTCTGCACGGAGGAGCCACGGAGCAGCAGTGGAGTCCGGGCGAGTTCCTCCAAGGAAGAGACACACGTTCACTAAGCCAGAAAAACTATATCCGGTCACAGAGATCTGCTATTTTAAAGTAAAGTCAACACATATCAACCCTAAATATAGTCTATATTAAGAACGAGAAAAGTCTTAACATATATAAACAAATGTGCGAGGGTGATGACGTCAGAGCATCGTTGTGCCGGGGCTTATAGGTTTCCAATTTAAACCCTGGGTATTTGTGAGGGAGCTCCTATATGGCATTACCCCGCTGAAGCTCAACAAAGTTTAATATATTTCATAGTTCAAAGTTTTGTCAATTGTTTTGTTTATTGGTCAAATACTGGTTTCTGAGGAGTTTGACTGGAATGAAAGAGCTCAAAGTGTGTCTACAGAAAGAGCTCAAAGTGTGTCTACAGAAAGAGCTCAAAGTGTGTCTACAGAAAGAGCTCAAAGTGTGTCTACAGAAAGAGCTCAAAGTGTGTGTACAGAAAGAGCTCAGAGTGTGTCTACAGAAAGAGCACAAAGTGTGTCTACAGAAAGAGCTCAAAGTGTGTCTGCAGAAAGAGCACAAAGTGTGTCTACAGAAAGAGCTCAAAGTGTGTCGACAGAAAGAGCTCAAAGTGTGTCTGCAGAAAGAGCACTAAGTGTGTCTACAGAAAGAGCTCAAAGTGTGTCTACAGAAAGAGCTCAAAGTGTGTCTACAGAAAGAGCTCAAAGTGTGTCTACAGAAGCAGCAAAGCAGCATACTGAATTCCACCTGACCTTGACAGAGAGGTTGAAGTTCATGTGGAGAGGAGGCTCTTTTCTTTTTCTAATAAACCTTGCATTGGGTTGGTCACACAATGAATTCTCTTGTGCTTTGTTCTATCTGAATTATGATAAGGAGTTATCACAAACTGTTTAGTTGTGCTATCTTACAATCAATACTGTATATAGTAAATGTGAGGTAAATTGTGTCGCCAATGTAACCGGTTAGAACTCGAAGTTGCGATGAGGTCTTAAAATGTATGGAAACGGTCTTAAAAAAGGTCTTAAAAGGTTTTAAATTTGACTTCAGGATTCTGCATATACCCTGATTAATGTTATTACTCTAATACACCAACAAGATACCTCTATTTATTGTAATACACCAACAGGCACACAGATGGTTTCTTGATGGTTTCTTGGTGGTTTCTTGATGGTTTCTTGGTGGTTGCTTGGTGTTTTCTTGATGGTTTCTTGGTGGTTTCTTGATGGTTGCTTGATGGTTTCTTGGTGGTTTCTTGGTGGTTGCTTGATGGTTTCTTGGTGGTTGCTTGATGGTTTCTTGGTGGTTTCTTGGTGGTTGCTTGATGGTTTCTTGGTGGTTGCTTGATGGTTTCTTGGTGGTTTCTTGGTGGTTGCTTGATGGTTTCTTGGTGGTTGCTTGATGGTTTCTTGGGGTTGCTTGATGGTTTCTTGATGGTTGCTTGATGGTTTCTTGGTGGTTTCTTGGTGGTTGCTTGATGGTTTCTTGGTGGTTGCTTGATGGTTTCTTGGTGGTTGCTTGATGGTTTCTTGGTGGTTTCTTGATGGTTTCTTGGTGGTTTCTTGATGGTTTCTTGATGGTTGCTTGATGGTTTCTTGTTGGTTGCTTGATGGTTTCTTGGTGGTTTCTTGATGGTTTCTGACGGTTTCTTGATGGTTTCTTGATGTTTCTGATGGTTTCTTGGTGGTTTCTTGATGGTTTCTTGGTGGTTCTTGATGGTTTCTTGATGGTTGCTTGATGGTTTCTTGTTGGTTGCTTGATGGTTTCTTGGTGGTTTCTTGATGGTTTCTTGACGGTTTCTTGATGGTTTCTTGGTGGTTTCTTGATGGTTTCTTGACGGTTTCTTGATGGTTTCTTGATGGTTTCTTGGTGGTTCCTTGGTGGTTTCTTGGTGTTTTCTTGGTGGTTTCTTGGTGATTTCTTGGTGATTTCTTGGTGTTTTTGTGCAGAGAGGCGGCGCAGAGAGCCATCACGACGCTGGATAACTTTGAGATTCGTCCGGGGAAGTTCATCGGAGTTTGTGTGAGTTTGGATAACTGCCGGCTTTTCGTGGGCTCCATCCCCAAAGACAAGATGAAGGACGACATCCTGGAGGAGATGAACAAGGTACACACCTTCTCTAACGATATAATTCATATTTCTACTCTTTCAATTCCTCTTATGTGCAATGCCTTGTCTTTGATGCTGCTGCAACGCAAACGTTTCCCAAATTGGGATCAATAAAGTACATATTATCTTATTTTTTATAATGTCAGCATTTTTCATTTATTTAATTTATTTAATATAATTTCTTCATTTGAGTATTTTGTATGTTTTATTTCATTTTGTAATTTTTGTTCATTTATATTTAATATGATTTAATTGATTTAATATAACTGCTTTATTTTCTATTTTCTATGGCATTTTATTTTTTTCTTTATTATATATATATATTTTAATGGTATTTTTCCCTTTTTTCTTTTAGGTTATTTGGTTTTTAATATTTGATATGACCTCATTGAATATTTGTAGGTAATTTTTAAATATTGTTCTTGTTATTTAATGTATTTAATGTAATGTTTTGTTTACCTTTGTGTGCAGATGACGGAGGGTGTGGTCGATGTGATCGTGTATCCCAGCTCCACAGATAAAAGCAAGAACCGAGGCTTCGCCTTCGTGGAGTACGAGTCGCACAAAGCTGCTGCCATGGCCCGCAGGAAGCTCATCCCAGGTGTGTGTGTGTGTGTGTGTGTGTGTGTGTGTGTGTCTGTGTGTGTGTGTGTGTGTGTGTGTGTGTGTGTGTGTGGTTGTGTGTGTGTGTGTGTGTGTGTGTGTGTGTGTGTGTGTGTGTGTGTGTGTGGTGGTGTGTGTGTTGTGTGTGTGTGTGTGTGTGTGTCACAGTGTCTGTGTGAGAGACACTGTGTGTGTGTGTGTGTGTCACACTGTGTCTGTGTGAGAGAGACACTGTGTGTGGTGAGAGAGACACTGTGTGAGAGAGACACTGTGTGTGTGTGTGTGTGTGTGTGTGTGTGTGTGTGTGTGTATACGTGTGAGAGAGACTGTGTGTGTGTGAGAGAAACTGTGTTTGTGTGAGAGAGACACTATGAGTGTGTGTGAGAGAGAGAGAGAGAGAGAGAGAGTGTCACTGTGTGTGTGTGTGTGAGAGAGACACTGTGTGTGTGTGTGTGAGAGAGACTGTGTGTGTGTGAGACTGTGTGTGTGAGAGAGACACTGTGTGTGTGTGTGTGTGTGAGAGAGACTGTGTGTGTGTGAGAGACACTGTGTGTGTGTGTGTGTGAGAGAGAGACTGTGTGTGTGTGTGTGTGTGTGTGTGTGTGTGTGTGTGTGTGTGTGCAGCATCTCCTCTGAACTGACTGAGGTTCACTTCCTGTCTCTGAGCAGCAGGGGGCGCTACAACACAGGGAACTGCAATACTAATAAATATATAAAAACACGTTTAAAAAATCAATCTGTAGCAGTTTTGGTTCCAACTTCTTAATGTGAAGGGTTAGCTGCTTTCCCCGACTGATCTGACATAAACCAGTCATGTCATTGTTTTGGACGGCTTGATCTGGAAATATATTATAGGGACAACAATACATGAATAAACAATGTGCCGGATAATTAAAAGTGACACTGGTAGTGTGTTGCAGTCCTACTAATGAAAGCAGTTCAGCACACTCTGCACCCTCTAATGTGATGTTACAGTTGAATAAACACAAATTAAACTTCATTATGTATTATTAAATTAGCATCTGATTAAACTGCATTAGCTTTAGCTCCGTGTGCTTAATATCTTTATTTATAATACGCTCGGGGCTCATTCATTTCAGACTCAAATTGACTTCCAATCACAGCGAGATGGACGTTAATGAACCTAAAACTATTATATTTATGTTTTTTAATTATCTGTACTGCAGGGTTGTTTATGAAGTGGACTGAGCATTAGCATCGGTGCAAATCAATGAGCATCCCTGCACACTTTGTTATCAATATGGTACAGAACATTGATCCGTCATGTGTTTTATTCACTGCATTAAACTCAAACACGTCTCATTCTTTTATTTACTAACAGATTGTTTTCCCCCTCAGGACATTTTGAAGCAGAGAGGGAAAATAATCCTGTTTTTAATCAATTTAAAGCTCGATTGTTTTAACGTTATATCCCAGGAACAACAGGGGATTGTCCATCTTCAGTCCACTGTCAAAATAAAAACAATATATATAAACATACATAATAAAATAAAATAATTCAAATTTAAATGAAGACATTTCATAAAAAAAAGAATTATTTTTAAATAAATACAACTATTAAATTAAATATGAAACCACCTTAAATGCATAATAATTAAAAATATTATTCAATAAACAAATAATAATACAAAAAAATAATAGAGAAAGCAGCCGTTGTTGAAATAAATAGGACAGAATAAATAAAAAAAACCTTTCATGAATAAAAGTCTGAACCCCCCGCCTGCAGAGAGAGGGAACAGGCATCCAGCTGTGAGCGAGATGGTGTTTTTGTTGTCACTTGTAAACAAAAAAGTGCATTGTGGGTAATAATGAAATGTCCCGCTGCGTCTCATCAGGAACCTTCAAACTTTGGGGTCAATCCATCCAGGTGAACTGGGCGGAGCCTGAGAAGGACGTCGACGAGGACGTGATGCAGAGAGTTAGAGTGCTCTATGTGAGTGTGTGTGAGTGAGAGAGTGCTCTATGTGAGTGTGTGTGAGTGAGAGAGTGCTCTATGTGAGTGTGTGTGAGTGAGAGAGTGCTCTATGTGAGTGTGTGTGAGTGAGAGAGTGCTCTATGTGAGTGTGTGTGAGTGAGAGTGCTCTATGTGAGTGTGTGTGAGTGAGAGTGCTCTATGTGAGTGTGTGTGAGTGAGAGAGTGCTCTATGTGAGTGTGTGTGAGTGAGAGTGCTCTATGTGAGTGTGAGTGAGAGAGTGCTCTATGTGAGTGTGTGTGAGTGAGAGAGTGCTCTATGTGAGTGTGTGTGAGTGAGAGAGTGCTCTATGTGAGTGTGTGTGAGTGAGAGTGCTCTATGTGAGTGTGTGTGAGTGAGAGTGCTCTATGTGAGTGTGTGTGAGTGAGAGTGCTCTATGTGAGTGTGTGTGAGTGAGAGAGTGCTCTATGTGAGTGTGTGTGAGTGAGAGAGTGCTCTATGTGAGTGTGTGTGAGTGAGAGAGTGCTCTATGTGAGTGTGTGTGAGTGAGAGAGTGCTCTGAGTGTGTGAGAGAGTTTGAGTGAGAGTGCTCTATGTGAGTGTGTGTGTGTGTGTCAGTGCTCTACGTGAGTGTGTGTGAAAAGTTTTTCTCATTTCTTGTTATTTTACAATGAATTTACAGGTAAAAAATGTGTATTGTGTCCGTCTTCATGTGAACTCTGTCTGTCGCTCTGTCTCCGAGCCGCTCTATCAATAAAGTTTTTCCATCATACTCCTTCCCTCCCAGGTGCGTAACCTGATGCTGAGCACCTGTGAGGAGACTATTCGTCAGGAGTTTTCTCGTTTCCGCCCGGGCAGCGTTGAGCGCGTCAAAAAACTCACGGACTACGCCTTCGTTCACTACCGTTGCCGTGACGACGCCATCACCGCGCTCAGCCTGATGAACGGCGCGCAGATCGACGGCGCCACCGTGGAAGTGACGCTTGCAAAACCTGCGGGACTCAAAGAGGGGCGGAGCCAAACTGCGCCGCCAGGGCCGGGGCGGAGCTACAGCAGCAGCAGGGGGTACCTGGGGAGCCAAAATGGAGGCGGAGGGGGAGGGGGAGGAGCCTATGTTCTCCACAGGGAGGGAGGGGGGAGGGACTCATGCTCCCCCCTCAGGAACATGCCCCTGCCGCCGCGCCTGGAAAGCCCCTATTTCTCAGGTGAGTCATTTTATTTATTGTTATTTTATACATTTAATTGCAGAATAACCAAAGATTGTTTTGTTGTTGTTTTCTCTCCAAATTACATTATTTCAACAGTGTTGCATGATGGGAGAATAACACTGACCTTATGTTTCTATTATAATTTACAGCAAAGCCTAAATTAAACTAATTAAATATCGAACCGAAGCAGAGAATCTGAATATTGAGGGTCATTTAATGAAATAACAAAAATGTTTTCCACCTCGATCCCAGATACTAAATATCATCTGTTCCCAGGAGAGAGAGAGAGAAATATGTTCTTTTCTCCTAATGTCTTCCCTCTCCGCAGCTTTTAGAGCTTTTGTCTCATCCATTAAAAATCCCCATTCATCTCCACTTATTGATAATAATCCAGGGATGAAGCAAAAAGTTTCCCGACGCCCGCAGACATCTGTGGAGATGAGAAAAGTTCCAGAGTTATCCCTCACACAAATGGACTGTGAAATATTAATGAGAGGAGAGACTCTTCCTGTACTAACGCAGGAGAGGACTTTAAGAGGAAATATTGTTATTATTACATCCTTTGTAGCGCTGATTGTACTCGGAAGTAATGCTGTATCATAACTGTCTGAAGCCCAGTCTGCTCTAAAGTCTAGAATATAGTACGAGGGCAAGAGAGGGAGAAATTTTATTAGTTTATCCTTTTTAGGGCTGATGGGAATTGATTAGATTTTTGACATAATTTTATTTATTTGTATTTATTTATTTCGTAATTATTTTATTTATTTTGTAATTATTTTATTTATTTTGTAATTATTTTTATTTTTGAAATCATTTAATCTATTTTTTGGAAATAATGGTATATTAGGGTCAGTACTGTGGCACTCATCTTGTATATAAGATGTAAGAAAGATAAGATAAGACGTACTTTATTGATCCCAAATTGGGAAATGTTTGCGTTGCAGCATCACAAACAAGGCATTGCATATAAGTCGATATTTAAGAGCAGAAATAAACTACTAGAATTTAGGGCTGTGCAATTAATCGTATTTTAATCTCGATTTTGGCTTGCAACGATTATGAAAACAACGTAATCGAAATAAAACAATTATTTTGCTGCATTCCCTTTCGCAATGATGCTCTCTATAATTTGTCTTGCGTTATACATAGTGCGCTTTCACGCCTCCCTAAAAGCCCTCTCAGCAGGTTGTGTTGTGACTTGCAGTCTGTTTAATAAATCCATATAAACACGTTACAAGGGAAGCTTTAGTTGCCGTGTCTTTATTCTCCGTCTCTAGCGTCAACTTCCACTAACTCGTCAAGCCGGAGCCTCTCAGCTACTTCCGGTTTCCGGATAAGGGGTTACCAAAATAAGAGCACTGCGTGTAGCAGATTAAACATGACAGGTTGTGAGTGACATCAGTTATCATATTTATATATGTTTAGTAGGTTGTGGAAGTGCGCTCCAAAATATTTGTTGATCTTTATTGATATTTATTATTTTGATATTATTTATTTAAATGTAGATATTAAAGGTGGGGTAGGTAAGTTTGAGAAACCGGCTCGAGATACACTTGTTGTTATATTCCATGGAATGCTCTCAACATCCCGATAGCAATGAATATCTGAAGGGCTTTGACAAAAAATCCATAAAAACATTTCATCTGTGGAAGCCGTGGCGCTGTAAAAAGCACGACCAATCATCTGAGCCGGCCCGGCTAAAGTAACTGGATGGCCTACCTGCCTGTCAGCCTTCCATCTGTGCACAAACTGATCTCGTGCCCTCATTGGTCATGTGCGCGTTCGTGTGTGTGTTGGAGGAGGGGCTCTGTGAGGAAGTGGCAGATTTTTTCCGGCTGTGTATTTTCAAATTCTAGCCACTCGAGCTGGTTTCTCCAAAATTACCTACCCCACCTTTAAGGTATAATAAAAAAATGTGTATTGGTTTTTCAGTTGAATTATACTTAAAGTTCAGGGTAATCAACTGTTAAAAACATACTGTTCAAATTATTATAATTTTTTTTTTTTAAAAGTTCAATAAATGGATGTTTTCAAAGTCAATGAATAATCGTATTTAATAATCGTGAGATCAATGTTGACCAAAAATAATCGTGACTATGATTTTTGCCATAATCGAGCAGCCCTACTAGAATTTAAACATCTAAAAATAGAATTAAAGATAAAACAAATCTATAAACTCTGACAACTGTGGCTGCGAGGGAGTGCGGTCGTCTTTCAACCAGAAGGTTGTGGGTTCGATCCCAGCCAGTGCAGTCAACATGTCAATGTATCCTTGGGCAAGACACTTAACCCTGAGTTTCTCCTGATGGCCAACGGTGTGTGAATGTTAGTTCCTAGAGTAAGGTACACTGCTCTGTATGAATGGGTGAATGACATGTAGTATGCAAAGCGCTTTGAGGGGTCGTAAAGACCGGATAAAGCGCTATATAAGAACAGTCCATTTACCATTTACAATAAAACACTATTGAAAGGAGCAATGTATACAAAGTAAACGACAACAACTTGACGTCGGAGCTCCTCTGTTGTGGTCAAGCAGCTAAGAGATGTCCCGCCCCTTAGCCTAGTGACAGCCAATAGGAGCGTGAGTGTTACGTAGCGAGGTTGTTATGTTCAGGTACAAAGGGATGTTACGACAGGAGAGGGAACACCACAGAAAGCAGGAAAGGGCCTCGTTTAGAAATACAGATGGTTTGCTGTGATGAAGGGAAAGTTATTTCCGTCGCGCAGCAGCTCAGTGATTTCAATCTGTTTGATGTTCAGCTAAACATAAATTACCGCCATGAACACTGCAGTCAATAACAAGCTGTTCGCTGCCATCTTATCTTAAAAACTAAGATGTTACACTTGTGTTAATCGTAAGAATAACCAAGTCTTGTGTTTTTTGAAGTTTGGCTTTTTCTCACTTATTTTCCATTTTCAGTCATAGTTTCTCTGGAGATCATCATAAACAAATATTAGTTTTTTGCTATAATTTTTTATCAATGAAAAACGTATTTGTCCATTTCATTTCTGACTGAACTGAAACACGTGTGTGTGTGTGTGTGTGTCTCTCTCTCTCTCTCTCTCTCTCTCTCTCTGTGTGTGTCTCTCTCTCTCGTGTGTGTGTGTGTGTGTGTGTGTGTGTGTGTGTGTGTGTGTGTGTGTAGAGGACACAGAGAGGAGTGTGTTCCCTCTGTTCCCCGGCACCCCGCTGTCCCCCATCTCCCTTTTGTCTCTGAAACAGAGTCAGATCGGCTCGGCTGTGAATCTGCTCTACTTCCACTGCCAAAAGAACTGCTGGACGGATCCGGAGTTCCAGCTGTACTCGACCCCGGGACCCGACGGGAAGCTGCTGCTGCTCTACAAGGTCGGAGGATAGGCAGGACAACACACAGATTTAATGCAGCATTCCCCACAGATTTAATACGGGGGGGGAAACACAGGATTAGTGCAGAAAAAAACAATTTAAAGCAGAAAAACACACATAAAAACACAGATTTATTGCAGAAAAAGCACACTTTTAGTGAAGAAAAAACAGACATTTAATGCAGAAAATCCACAGAAACAATCCAAGGAAATACAGACATTTAATGCAGAGAAAAACATGGATTTAATGTTGAAAAAAAACACCTTACATCGTTCCACTTTATCGCACCTAATATCCTCTAATTTCCCCTACGTTTTTTCACTTTTACCCAACTTCATTTAAACGTTATCTTACTTAATGTCACCTGATTTTAGCCAACTTTAGTAAGTAAGTAAATACATGTTTGTTTGAATTATATATATATATATATATATATATATGTGTGTGTGTGTGTAGGTGATGATCTCGTCCACACGGAGCACCTACATCCCCGACAAACTGTGTGTTCTGCTTGAGGAGGCCAAGGAGCTGGCTGCACAGACCACACTGTGGAACCTGGGTACACACACACACACAGACACACACACACAGACACACACTCACACACACAAACAGACACACACACACACACACACACAAACAGACACACACAGACACACACACACACACACACACACACACACTTAAACCTGATTGAAAATTTCTAAAATTAAATGTATGAATAATATTTGATAACTCGAGAAGGCAATTCCTGAAGAAATTGCTTGTGGGAATGCTTTATGCTGAAAAGCTGACGCTGAACTGCTATGCTGAAATGTAATGTGTAAGAAGAAAGTGAAGAATTTAGATTGAAATGATACATGAACACTGGGGGCTTGAATGTGTGATAAGAGAAGAAAATAAAGTAAAAAGGCTTGGAAAAGCAGCAGAATATTTGAACTGCAAACTATTGAACTAACTTGATGGCGAATGATCTGTCGCCATGGCAACGGTATTTGATGACACCCCATAATACGCTTAGATATGTTGATGACTGCATCGTTACCAAACCTGTGAAGTTTTGGGCTGTTTGGAGCATTTTCACTGAAGTTATGAGAAAACCGTGTTTCATGGCGAGCATTGTGTTGCCATATCAACGGCATTTGAAGAAATCTCAAAACTGTCCCGTAGATGTCTTCACGGCTGGACTGTTAGCACACATGTGAAGTTTTAGCACTTTGACAATTTTCATAGGAGTTATAGCAATATCGTGTTTTATTGCAAGGGATGCGTTGCCATGGCAACAGCTTTAGAGGAAAACTCACTAATGGCACATAGACATGTTGAGGGCTGGACCATTAACTGTCATCGGAAGTCTGATGGTGTTTTGACCATTTTCATATCAGTTACGACAACATTGTGTTTTTTGGCGAGGGATGCGTTTCCATGGAAACAGCCTATGGAAAGATCTCAGATTTGGTCAAGAGCTGTTGAGGCATGGACCGGTGATATACAGGTGAAGATTGGGGGACGTTCGGACCGTGTCCATTGGAGTTACAGCGACATCGTGTTTTATGGCGAGGGATGCGTTTCCATTGAAACGGCATATGATGACACCCCATAATTGACATAGAGCTGTTGAGGGCCGGACCATTAACCATTATCTGAAGTCTGGTGCTGTTTTGACCATTTGCATAGGTATCACGACAACATCGTGTTTTTTGGCGAGGGATGCGTTTCCATGGAAACGCATAGGGTGAGATGTCAGATTTGACGTAGAGCTGTTGAGGCATGGAGAGGTGATATACAGGTGAAGATTGGGGGATGATCGGACCGTGTCCATTGGAGTTACAGCGACATCGTGTTTTATGGCGAGGGATGAGTTGCCATGGTAACACATCATTATGTAACATCAGATTTGACGTAGAGCTGTTCAGGGCCACAGTGTTAACCATCATGTGAAGTTTGGTGGCGGTCTGAGCATGTCAGTTGGTGTTATGACATCATCATGTCATATCTCCAACACCCTGGTGTTTATGTTTGAGCTAACGACGTAATCATAACACCTGTGTGTGTCCAAAGATCAAAGGTTTCCATGGTGATGTGCAGTAATCAGTGAGAGGAGAGCCTTTGCATTGTTCTGAATGAGAGATAAACCTCTTACATGTGAACGTTTTGTTGAAGAACCGTAACAGATATCGGTGACATTTCAACGCGTGAAGCATCTCAAGGATCCTGAGCATCTGAAGTGTGCTTTTTGTGTACTTTCGGGTCAATAATGTGGCCTTTTTGGCAGATTAACTAAAGGTGTGCGGCTGCTGCTGTGAGGAAAGAGCAGCCTGAATTTACAATGGGCCTTAATGGAGACATGTTGAAAGTTTGTGTCACTTCATGCCCTCAAGAGGCATTTTCTTTAATTATTTTACTTAATTTTATTTAATTTTTCAAGCTACGAGATGTTTTCACTCTAGTTGTGACATCAGGCACTCTAGCCTTAACGAGCTGCGTAATACACACTAATGTTAAAATCTGAAGAAGGCCTCTTTACCAAGGTCTGAACAATGTTTAATATCTCTAAAAGTATGAATCAGATTTAAAAGTTGTGTAACAGGAATAATGTCAGAAAGATGTGTAACATTTTAAAGTTGGAATGAGGTTTCTGAGTGAAAGTATGAATGAGCAGTTAGCAGTCGCATGAAGATTTTTCAAGTCTGAAGAATTTCTCCATTGACTTCCATGTAAAACATTTGATGAATTATGGGATATATCTCGGGAATTATGAAAGTTATGAATGAGAAAAGTAATAGCAATCGATTCCTGATCGAGCTGAACGTTTTGATGTTTGAACGGAGTTTCTGCGATGTGGAATGTGGGAGAAGAAGACGGACAAAATAACCTGGTGGAATAATAATAAAGAATTTGTGCGTAGAAGAACAAGTTCAGTCAGACAACTCACGTGTTTCTTTAACATGTTTATTAGAAGCAGCATATAGTTGAGTTTGGCGTCTAGGCTCGGGCCTCATCACTCCACAGATATACATAGCACGATGAGTGATGATTAAATAACTAACCCCCCGAGCCTACAGGTGGAAGCTGGGGTGGTGGTGGTGGGGCAGGCAAGCAGTAGCGACGTGGAAGTAGCTGCAGCAATAGCAGCAGCAAGCAAAGCATAGAGAGATATCTGGCAGGTTAAATAGAGCGGCATATTAAAGGTGGGGTAGGTAATTTTGGAGAAACCAGTTAGAGTGCGCAGAATCTGAAAATACACAGCCGGAAGAAATCTGCCACTTCCTCACAGAGCCCCTCCTCCAACACACACGAACGCGCACATGACCAATGAGGGCACGAGATAAGTTTGTGCACAGATGGAAGGCTGACAGGCAGGTAGGCCATCCAATCATTTTAGCCGGGCCGGCTAAAATGATTGGTCGTGCTTTTTACAGTACTACGGCTTCCACAGATGACATTTTTTTATGGATCTTTTGTCAAAGCACTTCAGATATTCATTGCTATCGGGATGTTAAGAGCATTCCATGGAATATAACAAAAAGTGTATCTCGAGCCGGTTTCTCAAACTACCTACCCCACCTTTAAGGAGACTCTGTTTGGTTGGTTGTAGAGTGGCAAGGGGCGTTATGTATGAATGCAGCATAAGTGCTCGAGTTGACTGCCTGAACTAGCTCGCAGGCTTCGCCCCATTAGTGGGATTCCCACTAATGGGGCGAAGCTTTGGGAAAGAACAAATACATTATTTTAATTCTTTTTTTGTTTTGAAAGTAAAAATGTATTTGGCTAAATCAATAATATATTGAGGAAAAGCGTAACGTAATATTTCAAGAAATAAATACATGAATTAAGAATAAAAAAACAAGTGGAAAAACACAGAGATTATCTGGGATTATCGTCATAAATAGTTGAAGCGTTTTATTATTTGGCAAAATGAAGCCATTTGTTTCCTTTAAAAAAAACTTCTTCCAAGTTCTGTTCTTGCGGATGTATGACTTTAAAACCTCCAAAGTTTTCCTGCAGACATTTGAGAGAGAGGACAATATAGGAATAACATAAAGTGCTGATGCAGTTTAATTTGATTCGCTGCTGCAGGAGTCGCTTAAAGAGTTGATGTGATAATAAAACGTCTTTATGGAGACGTGTTCAGATCAGAGTCGGATTGTTCTGCATTAGTATTCACACAGCCTGCAGCCCAGCGTGTGTGTGTGTGTGTGTGTGTCTGTTGGTGTGCGTGTGTGTGTGTCTGTTGGTGTGTGTGTGTGTGTGTCTGTTGGTGTGCGTGTGTGTGTGTGTATCTATGCGTGTGTGTGTGTGTATGTCTGTTTGTGTGTGTGTGTATCTATGTGTGTGTGTGGATCTGTGTTTGTGTGGATCTGTGTGTGTGTTATTACTGTTTCTCAATCTCACCTCCATCATTTATTCAGTCACATTATCTCCTTCTTCTGCGGTGTTATTGCTGCACTTGCTGAAAATGAAAAGAGGACTGATGTGTGTGTACCTGCCTCTGTTTGGTGGCTGTGTGTGTGTACCTGCCTCTGTTTGGTGGCTGTGTGTGTGTACCTGCCTCTGTTTGGTGGCTGTGTGTGTGTACCTGCCTCTGTTTGGTGGCTGTGTGTGTGTACCTGCCTCTGTTTGGTGGCCGTGTGTGTGTGTGTGTGTCACAGGAAAACACTTCACCTGATAATCTGCAGAATCTTCCTGGGAAATAAGTCAATAAATTGCAAACTATCTGAACACAGTGATCCTTATATTGCAGTAATATTTTGTGACCTAACTTTAGTGATTATGTAACATCACGGATCTTAATCTTGTTTAAATGGGCTCACAATATATATATATTTTTTTTTTTTCTTTTCGATACTGTACTTTATAGAGCCTCTTTCAGGTCATGACCGTTGTATTGATTTATTTATGATTTCATTCATGGCCACAAAGACTTTTAAACAATCTCCCAGCATGCCTTTCTGCTCTGAAAATAGAGCAGGAGTTTTTAGTTTCCTCCTGAGAGCGAGAGCAGCATCAGATAAATGAATAAAATAGTGTGTGTGTGTGTGTGTGTGTGTGTGTGTGTGTGTGTTGTGTGTGTGTGGTGTGTGTGTGTGTGTGTGTGTGTGTGTGTGTATGTGTGTGTGTGTGTGTGTGTGTGTGTGTGGTGTGTGTGTGTGTGTGTGTGTGTGTGTGTGTGTGTGTGTGTGTGTGTGTGTGTGTGTGTGTGTGTGTGTGTGTGTGTGTGTCTGGCTCGCTGCACATGCAATTAAAATTATATGTATCTTTTTTTTCCAGAAGATGAAATCCATTTTTTATTAAATATTTGACCCTCCATATCTTTTTCTTCTTCTCTCATGTTTTAATAATTAATTATTAGGTTAAATTGACCATTATAACAATTTATATTTCAGTGCTGATGAATCCTGTGTTTGCGCTCCACTCTAAAGAAAAGCTGCTTATATTAAATAACTATAAAGTGTTTCATGGTGCAGAAAACACAGAAGTGAATGAGGAGAAAGATATGAGCAATTAGGGAAATGTTTATTATTGGATCAATCCTTCTGATGTGTTTTAATTCAAATAATAATGACGTATATTTATTTATTTTTCCTCTTTTATTCGGTACAGTTCTAGACCAACATAATTTGTAATCACTAAAAAATACTTATTCATTTTCTGTAATTATAATAATCTTTCTTTATCAGAGGAGCAGAAAATTAGAAGCTGTTATTTTAAAAAGCCAATCAGGATTTTCTTCACACTTTTTGAGGAGTGAGATTAATTAGAAGTTCATTAAGTTTTCCCATTTCGAGTTTTAATGTTAACAAAGAATTAGTTATTTTCTTAAAGTCAATTTAAATGTTCTGCTTCAGTTCTTTGGAGCTTTAAATTGTTCTTTATATTTATACATTTAATGGTTTTGTATAACAGTTCAACTCATTTAGTAGAAGATATATATAGAAAGTTGTGTTAAAAGTTCCTGTGTTAAAGTTTCTCCACTGGTTATCAAGAAAAGGTGAATATTTTTATTAATTTTACTCAAATCCAAACCCACGATGTATTGTGTTTTTACTTGTTTTAATTTGAGATTATAATCGGTTGATTAAAACAAATTAATCCTAAAATAAAATACGTATTTTATTGATTTTACATAAAATAATATTTATAAAGTAAAATAATTAATTAAAATATATTATTACATGGCTTAGCTGAATACTCTATTCTGATTGGTCAATTCAGAACACGTGACACGTTGTTAATCCAGAACAGACAGACCGCTGTCAAGGACTTATTGACCGTTGTTAAGGACGCTTACAAAGAAGTTCGGTCGATTTAACTGAAAACAGTTTGGCTCAAACTGGGACAAGAAAAACAGCGGAGAAGTAACGGGGCAGAAACCCTCCTTTTTACGCAGCGGTCCAGACATAGACATCAAACAGCGACACATATTCAGTTGGCAGTTACTTTGGCATCAGGGCAGGGATATCTAGATACTTTCCAAGCTTTGACATCATGGATTGTGCTACTTTTAAAGCAAGCAGCGATGTTTTCAAATCTGTAATCAGAAAGCTCCTCAAAAACGCTATCGAAGCAGTTCCTGCCGTTGCTACGTTAGTTCAAACAGTAACAACGGACTATTTTTCTTAGCGGATGCATGTCGTTTTAAATAAATAATAGCGTACTATTTTTTAAATCAATAAAAACATTTTCTAAATCTATAAAAGCATTTCAATTAATATTGGGAGTCATATCGTTACTTTGTTGAGAATGTGGCCGTGTAATAAGCGGGATAATGTGCAGCGACTTGGTCATTATGAAGAACACCCTTCATGCAGATCTAGATCCCTCCGCTTCGCGTCGGGCTCCTGATCAGCCTGTCGGGTGTTCTTTTCCCCAGAATGACCGCGTCGCTGCACATTATCCCGTACTTATTTTACTTTCTCCCCCCCAGGTTTGTTACATCTTACATACTTTCTTACATAAATACATATATTTTTCTTTTATTTGGTACAGTTCTAGACCAACGTAAGCTCTTTATAATAAAACTAAAATGTTTATTAATTTTCTGTATTTTAAATGATATTTACTGAATGCCACAAAGTAAACTAATTAATCAAAATATATTTTATTTCTCTCCAGGTTCGTCCCTCCTGAACTCCTCCTCCTACGACGGCCCCCCCTCTCCCCCCAGCTCCCCCCCCCCCCCTCCCCCCCCCTCCCCCTTCCCTCTCCCCCCCCCCTCACACACTCAGAGGATGTACCCGCAGTCACCTTTCTTCTGAGGGTGAGACACACACACACACACACACACACACAGCAGTTGTGTTTTTATGCGACTCTACTAATGTGGATCATATTTAATTTAGGGGTACAAAAGTAGACAGAGGATCGGGATGAACCAGGAAGGAACTCAAAATGTATTAAGAGACATAAAACAACTACAAAGAGACACAAAGAACTACAAATATGCAAAAAACTACAAAGACATGCAAATTAACTACAAATAGAAAGAAAAAAAAACACAAAAAAACTACCATAAGACCAAATGATCTACAAATGCACTCAAAAGAACTACAAATATGCAGATAAAACTACAAATACACTCAAAAGAACTACAAATATGCAAAAAAACTACAAAGACACGTAAACAGAACTACAAAAACAAGCAAAAGAACTACAAATTCGGTTTTTGATTGAGTTTCTTCGGTCTTTGTAGTTCCATTTGTGCCTTTGTAGTCCTTCTGAAAAACAACAGACTTTAACAGAACTACAAGAAAATAACATCAACCAGAAGGACTAGAAGGACTAGAAGGAACTAGAAGGACTAGAAGGAACTACAAAGACTAGAAGGACTAGAAGGACTAGAAGGAACTACAAAGACTAGAAGGACTAGAAGGACTAGAAGGAACTACAAAGACTAGAAGGACTAGAAGGAACTACAAAGACTAGAAGGACTAGAAAGACTAGAAGGACTAGAAGGATCTACAAAGACTAGAAGGACTAGAAGGACTAGAAGGAACTACAAAGACTAGAAGGACTAGAAAGACTAGAAGGACTAGAAGGACTAGAAGGAACTACAAAGACTAGAAGGACTAGAAAGACTAGAAGGACTAGAAGGAACTACAAAGACTAGAAGGACTAGAAAGACTAGAAGGACTAGAAGGAACTACAAAGACTAGAAAGACTAGAAGGACTAGAAGGATCTACAAAGACTAGAAGGACTAGAAGGAACTACAAAGACTAGAAGGACTAGAAGGATCTACAAAGACTAGAAGGACTAGAAGGAACTACAAAGACTAGAAGGACTAGAAAGACTAGAAGGATCTACAAAGACTAGAAGGACTAGAAGGAACTACAAAGACTAGAAGGACTAGAAGGATCTACAAAGACTAGAAGGACTAGAAGGATCTACAAAGACTAGAAGGACTAGAAGGATCTACAAAGACTAGAAGGACTAGAAGGATCTACAAAGACTAGAAGGACTAGAAGGAACTACAAAGACTAGAAGGACTAGAAGGAACTACAAAGACTAGAAGGACTAGAAAGACTAGAAGGATCTACAAAGACTAGAAGGACTAGAAGGAACTACAAAGACTAGAAGGACTAGAAGGATCTACAAAGACTAGAAGGACTAGAAGGAAACAAAGACGAAAAAGAACTACAGTCGTTGTTGTTTTAAGTGTCTTTGTAGTCCTTTTCGGTGTCGCTGCGTTTTTTCTGTTTTGTTTCAAAGACACGCAAAATAACCACGAAGACACACAGAAAAACTACAATGACACAACATCAACAAAAGAGCACAACATCAACAAAAGAGACACAACATCAACAAAAGAGACACAAAATGATAACAAAAAACAGACAAAATAACAACAAAACCATACGACTCAATGAAAAGACTCGAATAGCTTTTCTCCGTTTGCAGCCAACCTTCACGTCGACATGGAGACGCGTCACATATCTGTGGTTTCTCTTTGTCTCTTTGGTGTGTTTACGCTGAGTCTCTTTCCGCCTTGTTGCAGGAGGTTTGTGTGAGCAGTGAGGGAAGGGTCTGAGGAGGAGCGGAGCGTTTCAGAAACACCAGCACTGTTCACCTCCTCCATCTGTTTCAGAAACACCAGCACTGTCATCCATCCATCGTTTCAGAAAC
>CM062286.1:2072709-2117709 GCA_031216635.1 Dissostichus eleginoides
CTGCTGATACGTTTTAAAGAGTCCCTCTCCTGCTGATGTGTTTTAAAGAGTCCCTCTCCTGCTGATGTTCTTACCTGTCGAGTCGTCGTCTTCCTTTAGATATAACATTTCCTCATTTTGATCCAACAGACGTTCAGCTACTTCTATCAGAGGGGAACAGATTAGTCTGCAAACACACACACATACACACACACACACACACACACACACACACACACACACACACACACACACACACACAAACACACACACACACACACACACACTCCCAGACATGAGTCAGCATTATGAGTCCTAAAACCAAGGAATAAAAATTAGTCAGCATTTTGGGTCTGAAAACACAAGAGTGTGATGGCATCATAAGGCCTGAAATCTAAAATGAGTCAGCATTATTAGTCCCTTAACTGAGGAATGAGTCAGCATTACAAGTCATGAAATTAGACAGCATCATTGGTCATATAACCCTTAAATTATTCACCATTATAATTTCTAAAACCAAGAATCAATCAGTCTTATAATCCTGAAATAAGTCAGCATTATGAGTCCAATAAGCCTGAAATGAGTCAGCATTATGAGTCCCTTAAAGGAGGAATGAGTCAGCATTATGAGTCCAATAGGCCTGAAATGAGTCAGCATTATGAGTCCCTTAACTGAGGAATGAGTCAGCATTATGAGTCCCTTAACTGAGGAATGAGTCAGCATTATGAGTCCCTTAACTGAGGAATGAGTTGGCATTGTCAGTCTTATAATCCTGAAATAAGTCAGCATTATGAGTCCAATAAGCCTGAAATGAGTCAGCATTATGAGTCCCTTAAATGTGGAATGAGTCAGCATTATGAGTCCAATAGGCCTGAAATGAGTCAGCATTATGAGTCCCTTAACTGAGGAATGAGTCAGCATTATGAGTCCCTTAACTGAGGAATGAGTCAGCATTATGAGTCCCTTAACTGAGGAATGAGTCAGCATTATGAGTCCCCTTAACTGAGGAATGAGTCAGCATTGAAATGACAAAACAACCTTTTTTAACAATAACATTTTATTTAAAACACTGAATTTCTTCAAAAACAAAACATGGCTTTTTTTTTCAAATTTCAGCAGAACATTTAAATCAACATTAAGAAAATAACTATTTCTTAATTAACATTTAAACTCAAAATGGAGAAACCTAATTAACGTCCAATTAATCGAACTCCTCAAAAAGTGTGAATCAAATCCTTTTTGGCTTTTTTAAATAATCGCGTATAAAACAACAGCTTCAAATTTCTTCTCCTCTGATAAAGAAAGATTATTATAAATATTATAAATATTTATTTATATATATATTCCAGCACTTTCCAGACTCAAAAACCACATCAAAAAACGATTAAATTGGCTTCAAAAGGCAATACAAAACATGAGAAATGACCGGATTTGGCGTCAGGGTTGTGTAAAAAGTGCTATATTTCGGTTTTTTGTTGCATTCTGGGTAATTTAAGGTGAACTGGAGGAACAGTGAGCACAGAGCACGAGGAGGAGATTAGGTTTGGTAAAAACAGGTGAATATGTCCTGATTCCCTTTAAATGTAGACAGCTCTGTTTCTGCGAGGAGGTGGGGCTCTGCTGGTGTTTCTGAAACAGAGGGAGGAGGTGAACAGTGCTGGTGTTTCTGAAACAGATGGAGGAGGTGAACAGTGCTGGTGTTTCTGAAACAGATGAAGGAGGTGAACAGTGCTGGTGTTTCTGAAACAGATGGAGGAGGTGGGGCTCTGCTGGTGTTTCTGAAACAGATGGAGGAGGTGAACAGTGCTGGTGTTTCTGAAACAGAGGGAGGAGTGAACAGTGCTGGTGTTTCTGAAACAGATGGAGGAGGTGAACAGTGCTGGTGTTTCTGAAACAGATGGAGGAGGTGAACAGTGCTGGTGTTTCTGAAACAGATGGAGGAGGTGAACAGTGCTGGTGTTTCTGAAACAGATGGAGGAGGTGGGGCTCTGCTGGTGTTTCTGAAACAGATGGAGGAGGTGAACAGTGCTGGTGTTTCTGAAACAGAGGGAGGAGGTGAACAGTGCTGGTGTTTCTGAAACAGATGGAGGAGGTGGGGCTCTGCTGGTGTTTCTGAAACAGATGGAGGAGGTGAACAGTGCTGGTGTTTCTGAAACAGAGGGAGGAGGTGAACAGTGCTGGTGTTTCTGAAACAGATGGAGGAGGTGAACAGTGCTGGTGTTTCTGAAACAGATGGAGGAGGTGAACAGTGCTGGTGTTTCTGAAACAGATGGAGGAGGTGAACAGTGCTGGTGTTTCTGAAACGCTCCTCTCCTCCTCAGACCCTTCCCTCACTGCTCACACAAACCTCCTGCAACAAGGCGGAAAGAGACTCAGCGTAAACACACCAAAGAGACAAAGAGAAACCACAGATATGTGACGCGTCTCCATGTCGACGTGAAGGTTGGCTGCAAACGGAGAAAAGCTATTCGAGTCTTTTGCATTGAGTCGTAGTGGTTTTGTTGTTATTTTGTCTGTTTTTGTTATCATTTTGTGTCTCTTTTGTTGATGTTGTGTCTCTTTTGTTGATGTTGTGTCTCTTTTGTTGATGTTGTGTCATTGTAGTTTTTCTGTGTGTCTTCGTGGTTATTTTGCGTGTCTTTGAAACAAAACAGAAAAAACGCAGCGACACCGAAAAGGACTACAAAGACACTTAAAACAACAACGACTGTAGTTCTTTTTCGGTCTTTGTAGTTCCTTCTAGTCCTTCTAGTCTTTGTAGATCCTTCTAGTCCTTCTAGTCTTTGTAGTTCCTTCTAGTCCTTCTAGTCTTTGTAGATCCTTCTAGTCTTTCTAGTCCTTCTAGTCTTTGTAGTTCCTTCTAGTCCTTCTAGTCTTTGTAGATCCTTCTAGTCCTTCTAGTCTTTGTAGTTCCTTCTAGTCCTTCTAGTCTTTGTAGATCCTTCTAGTCCTTCTAGTCTTTCTAGTCTTTGTAGTTCCTTCTAGTCTTTCTAGTCCTTCTAGTCTTTGTAGTTCCTTCTAGTCCTTCTAGTCTTTCTAGTCCTTCTAGTCTTTGTAGTTCCTTCTAGTCCTTCTAGTCCTTCTAGTCTTTGTAGTTCCTTCTAGTCCTTCTAGTCCTTCTAGTCTTTGTAGATCCTTCTAGTCCTTCTAGTCTTTCTAGTCCTTCTAGTCTTTGTAGTTCCTTCTAGTCCTTCTAGTCTTTGTAGTTCCTTCTAGTCCTTCTAGTCCTTCTAGTCTTTGTAGTTCCTTCTAGTCCTTCTAGTCCTTCTAGTCTTTGTAGTTCCTTCTAGTCCTTCTAGTTCCTTCTAGTCCTTCTAGTCCTTCTAGTTGATGTTATTTTCTTGTAGTTCTGTTAAAGTCTGTTGTTTTTCAGAAGGACTACAAAGGCACAAATGGAACTACAAAGACCGAAGAAACTCAATCAAAAACCGAATTTGTAGTTCTTTTGCTTGTTTTTGTAGTTCTGTTTACGTGTCTTTGTAGTTTTTTTGCATATTTGTAGTTCTTTTGAGTGTATTTGTAGTTTTATCTGCATATTTGTAGTTCTTTTGAGTGCATTTGTAGATCATTTGGTCTTCTGGTAGTTTTTTTGTGTTTTTTTTTCTTTCTATTTGTAGTTAATTTGCATGTCTTTGTAGTTTTTTGCATATTTGTAGTTCTTTGTGTCTCTTTGTAGTTGTTTTATGTCTCTAATACATTTTGAGTTCCTTCCTGGTTCATCCCGATCCTCTGTCTACTTTTGTACCCCTAAATTAAATATGATCCACATTAGTAGAGTCGCATAAAAACACAACTGCTGTGTGTGTGTGTGTGTGTGTGTGTGTGTGTCTCACCCTCAGAAGAAAGGTGACTGCGGGTACATCCTCTGAGTGTGTGAGGGGGGGGGGGAGAGGACGAAGGGGGAGGGGGGGGGAGGGGGGGGGGGGAGCTGGGGGGGAGAGGGGGGGCCGTCGTAGGAGGAGGAGTTCAGGAGGGACGAACCTGGAGAGAAATAAAATATATTTTGATTAATTAGTTTACTTTGTGGCATTCAGTAAATATCATTTAAAATACAGAAAATTAATAAACATTTTAGTTTTATTATAAAGAGCTTACGTTGGTCTAGAACTGTACCAAATAAAAGAAAAATATATGTATTTATGTAAGAAAGTATGTAAGATGTAACAAACCTGGGGGGGAGAAAGTAAAATAAGTACGGGATAATGTGCAGCGACGCGGTCATTCTGGGGAAAAGAACACCCGACAGGCTGATCAGGAGCCCGACGCGAAGCGGAGGGATCTAGATCTGCATGAAGGGTGTTCTTCATAATGACCGCCTCGCTGCACATTATCCCGCTTATCACACGGCCACATTCTCAACAAAGTAACGATATGACTCCCAATATTAATTGAAATGCTTTTATAGATTTAGAAAATGTTTTTATTGATTTAAAAAATAGTACGCTATTATTTATTTAAAACGACATGCATCCGCTAAGAAAAATAGTCCGTTGTTACTGTTTGAACTAACGTAGCAACGGCAGGAACTGCTTCGATAGCGCTTTTGAGGAGCTTTCTGATTACAGATTTGAAAACATCGTTGCTTGCTTTAAAAGTAGCACAATTCATTATGTCAAAGCTTGGAAAGTATCTAGATATCCCTGCCCTAATGTCAAAGTAACTGCACACTGAATATGTGTCGCCGTTTGATGTCTATGTCTGGACCGCTGCGTAAAAAGGAGGGTTTCTGCCCCGTTACTTCTCCGCTGTTTTTCTTGTCCCAGTTTGAGCCAAACTGTTTTCAGTTAAATCGACCGAACTTCTTTGTAAGCGTCCTTAACAACGGTCAATAAGTCCTTGACAGCGGTCTGTCTGTTCTGGATTAACAACGTGTCACGTGTTCTGAATTGACCAATCAGAATAGAGTATTCAGCTAAGCCATGTAATAATACATTTTAATTAATTATTTTACTTTATAAATATTATTTTATGTAAAATCAATAAAATACGTATTTTATTTTAGGATTAATTTGTTTTAATCAACCGATTATAATCTCAAATTAAAACAAGTAAAAACACAATACATCGTGGGTTTGGATTGAGTAAAATTAATAAAAATATTCACCTTTTCTTGATAACCAGTGGAGAAACTTTAACACAGGAACTTTTAACACAACTTTCTATATATCTTCTACTAAATGAGTTGAACTGTTATACAAAAACATTAAATGTATAAATATAAAGAACAATTTAAAGCTCCAAGAACTGAAGCAGAACATTTAAATTGACTTTAAGAAAATAACTAATTCTTTGTTAACATTAAAACTCGAAAGGGAAAACTTAATGAACTTCTAATTAATCTCACTCCTCAAAAAGTGTGAAGAAAATCCTGATTGGCTTTTTACAGCTTCTAATTTTCTGCTCCTCTGATAAAGAAAGATTATTATAATTACAGAAAATGAATAAGTATTTTTTAGTGATTACAATTATGTTGGTCTAGAACTGTACGAATAAAAGAGGAAAAATAAATAAATATACGTCATTATTATTTGAATTAAAACACATCAGAAGGATTGATCCAATAATAAACATTTCCCTAATTGCTCATATCTTTCTCCTCATTCACTTCTGTGTTTTCTGCACCATGGAACACTTTATAGTTATTTAATATAAGCAGCTTTTCTTTAGAGTGGAGCGCAAACACAGGATTCATCAGCACTGATATATAAATTGTTATAATGGTCAATTTAACCTAATAATTAATTATTAAAACATGAGAGAAGAAGAAAAAGATATGGAGGGTCAAATATTTAATAAAAAATGGATTTCATCTTCTGGAAAAAAAAGATACATATAATTTTAATTGCATGTGCAGCGAGCCAGACACACACACACACACACACACACACACACACACACACACACACACACACACACACACACACACACACACACACACACACACACACACACACACACACACACACACACACACACACACACACACACACACACACACACACACACACACACACACACATTATTGTATTCATTTATCTGATGCTGCTCTCGCTCTCAGGAGGAAACTAAAAACTCCTGCTCTATTTTCAGAACAGAAAGGCATGCTGGGAGATTGTTTAAAAGTCTTTGTGGCCATGAATGAAATCATAAATAAATCAATACAACGGTCATGACCTGAAAGAGGCTCTATAAAGTACAGTATCGAAAAGAAAAAAAAAATATATATATATATATATATTGTGAGCCCATTTAAACAAGATTAAGATCCGTGATGTTACATAATCACTAAAGTTAAGTCACAAAATATTACTGCAATATAAGGATCACTGTGTTCAGATAGTTTGCAATTTATTGACTTATTTCCCAGGAAGATTCTGCAGATTATCAGGTGAAGTGTTTTCCTGTGACACACACACACACACACGGCCACCAAACAGAGGCAGGTACACACACACAGCCACCAAACAGAGGCAGGTACACACACACAGCCACCAAACAGAGGCAGGTACACACACACAGCCACCAAACAGAGGCAGGTACACACACATCAGTCCTCTTTTCATTTTCAGCAAGTGCAGCAATAACACCGCAGAAGAAGGAGATAATGTGACTGAATAAATGATGGAGGTGAGATTGAGAAACAGTAATAACACACACACACAGATCCACACAAACACAGATCCACACACACACATAGATACACACACACACAGACATACACACACACACACGCATAGATACACACACACACGCACACCAACAGACACACACACACACACACGCTGGGCTGCAGGCTGTGTGAATACTAATGCAGAACAATCCGACTCTGATCTGAACACGTCTCCATAAAGACGTTTTATTATCACATCAACTCTTTAAACGACTCCTGCAGCAGCGAATCAAATTAAACTGCATCAGCACTTTATGTTATTCCTATATTGTCCTCTCTCTCAAATGTCTGCAGGAAAACTTTGGAGGTTTTAAAGTCATACATCCGCAAGAACAGAACTTGGAAGAAGTTTTTTTTAAAGGAAACAAATGGCTTCATTTTGCCAAATAATAAAACGCTTCAACTATTTATGACGATAATCCCAGATAATCTCTGTGTTTTTCCACTTGTTTTTTTATTCTTAATTCATGTATTTATTTCTTGAAATATTACGTTACGCTTTTCCTCAATATATTATTGATTTAGCCAAATACATTTTTACTTTCAAAACAAAAAAAGAATTAAAATAATGTATTTGTTCTTTCCCAAAGCTTCGCCCCATTAGTGGGAATCCCACTAATGGGGCGAAGCCTGCGAGCTAGTTCAGGCAGTCACTCGAGCACTTATGCTGCATTCATACATAACGCCCCTTGCCACTCTACAACCAACCAAACAGAGTCTCCTTAAAGGTGGGGTAGGTAGTTTGAGAAACCGGCTCGAGAACACTTTGTTATATTCCATGGAATGCTCTTAACATCCCGATAGCAATGAATATCTAGTGCTTTGACAAAAGATCCATAAAAAATGTCATCTGTGGAAGCCGTAGTACTGTAAAAAGCACGACCAATCATTTTAGCCGGCCCGGCTAAAATGATTGGATGGCCTACCTGCCTGTCAGCCTTCCATCTGTGCACAAACTTATCTCGTGCCCTCATTGGTCATGTGCGCGTTCGTGTGTGTTGGAGGAGGGGCTCTGTGAGGAAGTGGCAGATTTCTTCCGGCTGTGTATTTTCAGATTCTAGCGCACTCGAACTGGTTTCTCCAAAATTACCTACCCCACCTTTAATATGCCGCTCTATTTAACCTGCCAGATATCTCTCTATGCTTTGCTTGCTGCTGCTATTGCTGCAGCTACTTCCACGTCGCTGCTGCTTGCCTGCCCCACCACCACCACCCCAGCTTCCACCTGTAGGCTCGGGGGGTTAGTTATTTAATCATCACTCATCGTGCTATGGATATCTGTGGAGTGATGAGGCCCGAGCCTAGACGCCAAACTCAACTATATGCTGCTTCTAATAAACATGTTAAAGAAACACGTGAGTTGTCTGACTGAACTTGTTCTTCTACGCACAAATTCTTTATTATTATTCCACCGGGTTATTTTGTCCGTCTTCTTCTCCCACATTCCACATCGCAGAAACTCCGTTCAAACATCAAAACGTTCAGCTCGATCAGAAATCGATTGCTATTACTTTTCTCATTCATAACTTTCATAATTCCCGAGATATATCCCATAATTCATCAAATGTTTTACATGGAAGTCAATGGAGAAATTCTTCAGACTTGAAAAATCTTCATGCGACTGCTAACTGCTAACTGTTCCTTCATACTTTCACTCAGAAACCTCATTCCAACTTTAAAATGTTACACATCTTTCTGACATTATTCCTGTTACACAACTTTTAAATCTGATTCATACTTTTAGAGATATTAAACATTGTTCAGACCTTGGTAAAGAGGCCTTCTTCAGATTTTAACATTAGTGTGTATTACGCAGCTCGTTAAGGCTAGAGAGTGATGTCACAACTAGAGTGAAAACATCTCGTAGCTTGAAAAATTAAAAAAATTAAGTAAAATAATTAAACAAAATGCCTCTTGAGGGCATGAAGTGACAAACTTTCAACATGTCTCCATTAAGGCCCATTGTAAATTCAGGCTGCTCTTTCCTCACAGCAGCAGCCGCACACCTTTAGTTAATCTGCCAAAAAGGCCACATTATTGACCCGAAAGTACACAAAAAGCACACTTCAGATGCTCAGGTCCTTGAGATGCTTCACGCGTTGAAATTCACCGATATCTGTTACGGTTCTTCAACAAAACGTTCACATGTAAGAGGTTTATCTCTCATTCAGAACAATGCAAAGGCTCTCCTCTCACTGATTACTGCACATCACCATGGAAACCTTTGATCTTGGACACACACAGGTGTTATGATTACGTCGTTAGCTCAAACATAAACACCAGGGTGTTGATATGACATGATGATGTCATAACACCAACTGACATGCTCAGACGCCACCAAACTTCACATGATGGTTAACACTGTGGCCCTGAACAGCTCTACGTCAAATCTGATGTTACATAATGATGTGTTCCATGGCAACTCCCTCGCCATAAAACACGATGTCGCTGTAACTCCAATGGACACGGTCCGATCGTCCCCCAATCTTCACTGTATATCACTCTCCATGCCTCAACAGCTCTACGCCAAATCTGAGATCTCACCTATGCGTTTCCATGGAAACGCATCCCTCGCCAAAAACACGATGTTGTCGTGATACCTATGCAAATGGTCAAAACAGCACCAGACTTCAGATAATGGTTAATGGTCCGGCCCTCAACAGCTCTATGTCAATTATGGGGTGTCATCATATGCCGTTTCATGGAAACGCATCCCTCGCCATAAAACACGATGTCGCTGTAACTCCAATGGACACGGTCCGATCGTCCCCAACTTCACCTTGTATATCACCGGTCCATGCCTCAACAGCTCTACCAAATCTGAGATTCCATAGGCTGTTTCCATGGAAACGCATCCCTCGCCAAAAAACACGATGTTGTCGTAACTGATATGAAAATGGTCAAAACACCATCAGACTTCGATGACAGTTAATGGTCCAGCCCTCAACATGTCTATGTGCCATTAGTGAGTTTTCCTCAAAAGCTGTTGCCATGGCAACGCATCCCTTGCAATAAAACACGATATTGCTATAACTCCTATGAAAATTGTCAAAGTGCTAAAACTTCACATGTGTGCTAACAGTCCAGCCGTGAAGACATCTACGGGACAGTTTTGAGATTTCTTCAAATGCCGTTGCCATGGCAACACAATGCTCGCCATGAAACACGGTTTTCTCATAACTTCAGTGAAAATGCTCCAAACAGCCCAAAACTTCACAGGTTTGGTAACGATGCAGTCATCAACATATCTAAGCGTATTATGGGGTGTCATCAAATACCGTTGCCATGGCGACAGATCATTCGCCATCAAGTTAGTTCAATAGTTTGCAGTTCAAATATTCTGCTGCTTTTCCAAGCCTTTTTACTTTATTTTCTTCTCTTATCACACATTCAAGCCCCCAGTGTTCATGTATCATTTCAATCTAAATTCTTCACTTTCTTCTTACACATTACATTTCAGCATAGCATTCAGCGTCAGCTTTTCAGCATAAAGCATTCCCACAAGCAATTTCTTCAGGAATTGCCTTCTCGAGTTATCAAATATTATTCATACATTTAATTTTAGAAATTTTCAATCAGGTTTAAGTGTGTGTGTGTGTGTGTGTGTGTGTCTGTGTGTGTCTGTTTGTGTGTGTGTGTGTCTGTTTGTGTGTGTGAGTGTGTGTCTGTGTGTGTGTGTCTGTGTGTGTGTGTGTGTACCCAGGTTCCACAGTGTGGTCTGTGCAGCCAGCTCCTTGGCCTCCTCAAGCAGAACACACAGTTTGTCGGGGATGTAGGTGCTCCGTGTGGACGAGATCATCACCTACACACACACACACATATATATATATATATATATAATATAATTCAAACAAACATGTATTTACTTACTTACTAAAGTTGGCTAAAATCAGGTGACATTAAGTAAGATAACGTTTAAATGAAGTTGGGTAAAAGTGAAAAAACGTAGGGGAAATTAGAGGATATTAGGTGCGATAAAGTGGAACGATGTAAGGTGTTTTTTTCAACATTAAATCCATGTTTTTCTCTGCATTAAATGTCTGTATTTCCTTGGATTGTTTCTGTGGATTTTCTGCATTAAATGTCTGTTTTTTCTTCACTAAAAGTGTGCTTTTTCTGCAATAAATCTGTGTTTTTATGTGTGTTTTTCTGCTTTAAATTGTTTTTTTCTGCACTAATCCTGTGTTTCCCCCCCGTATTAAATCCGTGGGTAATGCTGCATTAAATCTGTGTGTTGTCCTGCCTATCCTCCGACCTTGTAGAGCAGCAGCAGCTTCCCGTCGGGTCCCGGGGTCGAGTACAGCTGGAACTCCGGATCCGTCCAGCAGTTCTTTTGGCAGTGGAAGTAGAGCAGATTCACAGCCGAGCCGATCTGACTCTGTTTCAGAGACAAAAGGGAGATGGGGGACAGCGGGGTGCCGGGGAACAGAGGGAACACACTCCTCTCTGTGTCCTCTACACACACACACACGAGAGAGAGAGAGAGAGAGAGAGAGAGAGAGAGAGAGAGAGAGAGAGAGAGAGACACACACGTGTTTCAGTTCAGTCAGAAATGAAATGGACAAATACATTTTTCATTGATAAAAAATTATAGCAAAAAACTAATATTTGTTTATGATGATCTCCAGAGAAACTATGACTCTTTGTTGGTATTGTAAAAAGTTAACAAAATGGAAAATAAGTGAGAAAAAGCCAAACTTCAAAAAACACAAGACTTGGTTATTCTTACGATTAACACAAGTGTAACATCTTAGTTTTTAAGATAAGATGGCAGCGAACAGCTTGTTATTGACTGCAGTGTTCACGGCGGTAATTTATGTTTAGCTGAACATCAAACAGATTGAAATCACTGAGCTGCTGCGCGACGGAAATAACTTTCCCTTCATCACAGCAAACCATCTGTATTTCTAAACGAGGCCCTTTCCTGCTTTCTGTGGTGTTCCCTCTCCTGTCGTGTGTTCAGGATGCAAAGAGACTAACATCCCTTTGTTCCTGAGCATAACAACCTCGCTACGTAACACTCACGCTCCTATTGGCTGGCACTAGGCTAAGGGGCGGGACATCTCTAAGCTGGTTGACCACAACAGAGGAGCTCCGACGTCAAGTTGTTGTCGTTTACTTTGTATACATTGCTCCTTTCAATAGTGTTTTATTGTAAATGGTAAATGGACTGTTCTTATATAGCGCTTTATCCGGTCTTTACGACCCCTCAAAGCGCTTTACATACTACATGTCATTCACCCATTCATACAGAGCAGTGTACCTTACTCTAGGAACTAACATTCACACACCGTTGGCCATCAGGAGAAACTCAGGGTTAAGTGTCTTGCCCAAGGATACATCGACATGTTGACTGCACGGGCTGGGATCGAACCCACAACCTTCTGGTTGAAAGACGACCGCACTCCCTCGCAGCCACAGTTGTCAGAGTTTATAGATTTTTTTTATCTTTAATTCTATTTTTAGATGTTTAAATTCTAGTAGGGCTGCTCGATTATGGCAAAAATCATAATCACGATTATTTTTGGTCAACATTGATCTCACGATTATTAAATACGATTATTCATTGACTTTGAAAACATCCATTTATTGAACTATAAAAAAAAAATAATAATAATTTGAACAGTATGTTTTTAACAGTCGATTACCCTGAACTTTAAGTATAATTCAACTGAAAAACCAATACACATTTTTTTATTATACTTTAAAGGTGGGGTATGTCATTTTGGAGAAACCAGCTCGAGTGCGCTAGAATCTGAAAATACACAGCCGGAAAAAATCTGCCACTTCCTCACAGAGCCCCTCCTCCAACACACACGAACGCGCACATGACCAATGAGGGCACGAGATAAGTTTGTGCACAGATGGAAGGCTGACAGGCAGGTAGGCCATCCAGTTACTTTAGCCGGGCCGGCTCAGATGATTGGTCGTGCTTTTTACAGCGCCACGGCTTCCACAGATGACATGTTTTATGGATTTTTTGTCAAAGCACTTCAGATATTCATTGCTATCGGGATGTTAAGAGCGTTCCATGGAATATAACAACAAGTGTATCTCGAGCCGGTTTCTCAAACTTACCTACCCCACCTTTAATATCTACATTTAAATAAATAATATCAAAATAATAAATATCAATAAAGATCAACAAATATTTTGGAGCGCACTTCCACAACCTACTAAACATATATAAATATGATAACTGATGTCACTCACAACCTGTCATGTTTAATCTGCTACACGCAGTGCTCTTATTTTGGTAACCCCTTATCCGGAAACCGGAAGTAGCTGAGAGGCTCCGGCTTGACGAGTTAGTGGAAGTTGACGCTAGAGACGGAGAATAAAGACACGGCAACTAAAGCTTCCCTTGTAACGTGTTTATATGGATTTATTAAACAGACTGCAAGTCACAACACAACCTGCTGAGAGGGCTTTTAGGGAGGCGTGAAAGCGCACGATGTATAACGCAAGACAAATTATAGAGAGCATCATTTCGAAAGGGAATGCAGCAAAATAATTGTTTTATTTCGATTATGTTGTTTTCATAATCGTTGCAAGCCAAAATCGTAATCGAGATTAAAATACGATTAATTGCACAGCCCTAAATTCTAGTATTGTTTATTTCTGCTCTTAAATATCGACTTATATGCAATGCTTTGTTTGTGATGCTGCAACGCAAACATTTCCCAATTTGGGATCAATAAAGTACGTCTTATCTTATCTTCTTACATCTTATATACAAGATGAGTGCCACAGTACTTAAGACCCTAATATACCATTATTTCCAAAAAATAGATTAAATGATTTCAAAAATAAAAATAATTACAAAATAAATAAAATAATTACAAAATAAATAAAATAATTACGAAATAAATAAATACAAATAAATAAAATTATGTCAAAAATCTAATCAATTCCCATCAGCCCTAAAAAGGATAAACTAATAACATTTCTCCCTCTCTTGCCCTCGTACTATATTCTAGACTTTAGAGCAGACTGGGCTTCAGACAGTTATGATACAGCATTACTTCCGAGTACAATCAGCGCTACAAAGGATGTAATAATAACAATATTTCCTCTTAAAGTCCTCTCCTGCGTTAGTACAGGAAGAGTCTCAGTGACGTCTCTCCTCTCATTAATATTTCACAGTCCATTTGTGTGAGGGATAACTCTGGAACTTTTCTCATCTCCACAGATGTCTGCGGGCGTCGGGAAACTTTTTGCTTCATCCCTGGATTATTATCAATAAGTGGAGATGAATGGGGATTTTTAATGGATGAGACAAAAGCTCTAAAAGCTGCGGAGAGGGAAGACATTAGGAGAAAAGAACATATTTCTCTCTCTCTCTCCTGGGAACAGATGATATTTAGTATCTGGGATCGAGGTGGAAAACATTTTTGTTATTTCATTAAATGACCCTCAATATTCAGATTCTCTGCTTCGGTTCGATATTTAATTAGTTTAATTTAGGCTTTGCTGTAAATTATAATAGAAACATAAGGTCAGTGTTATTCTCCCATCATGCAACACTGTTGAAATAATGTAATTTGGAGAGAAAACAACAACAAAACAATCTTTGGTTATTCTGCAATTAAATGTATAAAATAACAATAAATAAAATGACTCACCTGAGAAATAGGGGCTTTCCAGGCGCGGCGGCAGGGGCATGTTCCTGAGGGGGGAGCATGAGTCCCTCCCCCCTCCCTCCCTGTGGAGAACATAGGCTCCTCCCCTCCCCCTCCGCCTCCATTTTGGCTCCCCAGGTACCCCCTGCTGCTGCTGTAGCTCCGCCCCGGCCCTGGCGGCGCAGTTTGGCTCCGCCCCTCTTTGAGTCCCAGGTTTTGCAAGCGTCACTTCCACGGTGGCGCCGTCGATCTGCGCGCCGTTCATCAGGCTGAGCGCGGTGATGGCGTCGTCACGGCAACGGTAGTGAACGAAGGCGTAGTCCGTGAGTTTTTTGACGCGCTCAACGCTGCCCGGGCGGAAACGAGAAAACTCCTGACGAAGAGTCTCCTCACAGGTGCTCAGCATCAGGTTACGCACCTGGGAGGGAAGGAGTATGATGGAAAAACTTTATTGATAGAGCGGCTCGGAGACAGAGCGACAGACAGAGTTCACATGAACGACACAATACACATTTTTTACCTGTAAATTCATTGTAAAATAACAAGAAATGAGAAAAACTTTTCACACACACTCACGTAAAACACTGACACACACACACACACTCACATAGAGCACTCTCACTCAAACTCTCTCACACACTCAGAGCACTCTCTCACTCACACACACTCACATAGAGCACTCTCTCACTCACACACACACACATAGAGCACTCTCTCACTCACACACACTCACATAGAGCACTCTCTCACTCACACACACTCACATAGAGCACTCTCACTCACACACACTCACATAGAGCACTCTCACTCACACACACTCACATAGAGCACTCTCACTCACATAGAGCACTCTCACTCACACACACTCACATAGAGCACTCTCACTCACACACACTCACATAGAGCACTCTCTCACTCACACTCACATAGAGCACTCTCACTCACACACACTCACATAGAGCACTCTCTCACTCACACACACTCACATAGAGCACTCTCTCACTCACACTCACATAGAGCACTCTCACTCACACACTCACATAGAGCACTCTCTCACTCACACACACTCACATAGAGCACTCTCACTCACACACACTCACATAGAGCACTCTCACTCACACACACTCACATAGAGCACTCTCTCACTCACACACTCACATAGAGCACTCTCACTCACACACACTCACATAGAGCACTCTCACTCACACACACTCACATAGAGCACTCTAACTCTCTGCATCACGTCCTCGTCGACGTCCTTCTCAGGCTCCGCCCAGTTCACCTGGATGGATTGACCCCAAAGTTTGAAGGTTCCTGATGAGACGCAGCGGGACATTTCATTATTACCCACAATGCACTTTTTTGTTTACAAGTGACAACAAAAACACCATCTCGCTCACAGCTGGATGCCTGTTCCCTCTCTCTGCAGGCGGGGGGTTCAGACTTTTATTCATGAAAGGTTTTTTTTATTTATTCTGTCCTATTTATTTCAACAACGGCTGCTTTTTCTATTATTTTTTTGTATTATTATTTGTTTATTGAATAATATTTTTAATTATTATGCATTTAAGGTGGTTTCATATTTAATTTAATAGTTGTATTTATTTAAAAATAATTCTTTTTTTTATGAAATGTCTTCATTTAAATTTGAATTATTTTATTTTATTATTTATGTATGTTTATATATATTGTTTTTATTTTGACAGTGGACTGAAGATGGACAATCCCCTGTTGTTCCCGGGATATAACGTTAAAACAATCGAGCTTTAAATTGATTAAAAACAGGATTATTTTCCCTCTGCTTCAAAATGTCCTGAGGGGGAAAACAATCTGTTAGTAAATAAAAGAATGAGACGTGTTTGAGTTTAATGCAGTGAATAAAACACATGACGGATCAATGTTCTGTACCATATTGATAACAAAGTGTGCAGGGATGCTCATTGATTTGCACCGATGCTAATGCTCAGTCCACTTCATAAACAACCCTGCAGTACAGATAATTAAAATACATAAATATAATAGTTTTAGGTTCATTAACGTCCATCTCGCTGTGATTGGAAGTCAATTTGAGTCTGAAATGAATGAGCCCCGAGCGTATTATAAATAAAGATATTAAGCACATGGAGCTAAAGCTAATGCAGTTTAATCAGATGCTAATTTAATAATACATAATGAAGTTTAATTTGTGTTTATTCAACTGTAACATCACATTAGAGGGTGCAGAGTGTGCTGAACTGCTTTCATTAGTAGGACTGCAACACACTACCAGTGTCACTTTTAATTATCCGGCACATTGTTTATTCATGTATTGTTGTCCCTATAATATATTTCCATATCAAGCCGTCCAAAACAATGACATGACTGGTTTATGTCAGATCAGTCGGGGAAAGCAGCTAATCCTTCACATTAAGAAGTCGAACCAACTGCTACAGATTGATTTTTTAAACGTGTTTTTATATTTTATTATATTGCAGTTCCCTGTGTTGTAGCGCCCCCTGCTGCTCAGAGACAGTAAGTGAACCTCAGTCAGTTCAGAGGAGATGCTGCACACACACACACACACACACACACACACACACACACACACACACACACACACACACACACAGTCTCTCTCTCACACACACACACACACACAGTGTCTCTCACACACACACAGTCTCTCTCACACACACACACATACACACAGTGTCTCTCTCACACACACAGTCTCACACACACACAGTCTCTCTCACACACACTCTCTCTCTCTCTCTCTCTCTCTCTCTCTCTCTCTCTCTCTCTCTCTCTCTCTCTCTCTCTCTCTCTCTCTCTCTCTCTCTCTCTCTCTCTCTCTCTCTCTCTCTCTCTCTCTCTCTCTCTCTCTCTCTCTCTCTCTCTCTCTCTCTCTCTCTCTCTCTCTCTCTCTCTCTCTCTCTCTCACACAAACACAGTTTCTCTCACACACACACAGTCTCTCTCACACGTATACACACACACACACACACACACACAACACACACACACACACAGTGTCTCTCTCACACAGTGTCTCTCTCACACACACACAGTGTCTCTCTCACACAGACACAGTGTGACACACACACACACACACACAGTGTCTCTCTCACACAGACACTGTGACACACAAACACACACACACACACACACACACACACACACACACACACACACACACACACACACACACACACACACACACACACACACACACACACACACACACACACACACACACACACACACACACACACACACACACACACACACACACACACACACACACACACACCTGGGATGAGCTTCCTGCGGGCCATGGCAGCAGCTTTGTGCGACTCGTACTCCACGAAGGCGAAGCCTCGGTTCTTGCTTTTATCTGTGGAGCTGGGATACACGATCACATCCACCACACCCTCCGTCATCTGCACACAAAGGTAAACAAAACATTACATTAAATACATTAAATAACAAGAACAATATTTAAAAATTACCTACAAATATTCAATGAGGTCATATCAAATATTAAAAACCAAATAACCTAAAAGAAAAAAGGGAAAAATACCATTAAAATATATATATATAATAAAGAACAAAATAAAATGCCATAGAAAATAGAAAATAAAGCAGTTATATTAAATCAATTAAATCATATTAAATATAAATGAACAAAAATTACAAAATGAAATAAAACATACAAAATACTCAAATGAAGAAATTATATTAAATAAATTAAATAAATGAAAAATGCTGACATTATAAAAAATAAGATAATATGTACTTTATTGATCCCAATTTGGGAAACGTTTGCGTTGCAGCAGCATCAAAGACAAGGCATTGCACATAAGAGGAATTGAAAGAGTAGAAATATGAATTATGATATCGTTAGAGAAGGTGTGTACCTTGTTCATCTCCTCCAGGATGTCGTCCTTCATCTTGTCTTTGGGGATGGAGCCCACGAAAAGCCGGCAGTTATCCAAACTCACACAAACTCCGATGAACTTCCCCGGACGAATCTCAAAGTTATCCAGCGTCGTGATGGCTCTCTGCGCCGCCTCTCTGCACAAAAACACCAAGAAATCACCAAGAAATCACCAAGAAACCACCAAGAAAACACCAAGAAACCACCAAGGAACCACCAAGAAACCATCAAGAAACCATCAAGAAACCATCAAGAAACCGTCAAGAAACCATCAAGAAACCAACAAGAAACCACCAAGAAACCATCAAGAAACCGTCAAGAAACCGTCAAGAAACCATCAAGAAACCACCAAGAAACCATCAAGCAACCAACAAGAAACCATCAAGCAACCATCAAGAAACCATCAAGAAACCACCAAGAAACCATCAAGAAACCACCAAGAAACCATCAAGAAACCGTCAAGAAACCATCAAGAAACCGTCAAGAAACCATCAAGAAACCACCAAGAAACCATCAAGCAACCAACAAGAAACCATCAAGCAACCATCAAGAAACCATCAAGAAACCACCAAGAAACCATCAAGAAACCACCAAGAAACCATCAAGCAACCACCAAGAAACCATCAAGCAACCACCAAGAAACCATCAAGCAACCACCAAGAAACCACCAAGAAACCATCAAGCAACCATCAAGAAACCATCAAGCAACCACCAAGAAACCATCAAGCAACCACCAAGAAACCATCAAGCAACCACCAAGAAACCACCAAGAAACCATCAAGCAACCACCAAGAAACCATCAAGCAACCACCAAGAAACCATCAAGCAACCACCAAGAAACCACCAAGAAACCATCAAGCAACCATCAAGAAACCACCAAGAAACCATCAAGAAAACACCAAGCAACCACCAAGAAACCATCAAGAAACCACCAAGAAACCATCAAGAAACCACCAAGAAACCATCAAGAAAACACCAAGAAACCACCAAGAAACCATCAAGAAACCATCTGTGTGCCTGTTGGTGTATTACAATAAATAGAGGTATCTTGCTGGTGTATTAGAGTAATAACATTAATCAGGGTATATGCAGAATCCTGAAGTCAAATTTAAAACCTTTTAAGACCTTTTTTAAGACCGTTTCCATACATTTTAAGACCTCATCGCAACTTCGAGTTCTAACCGGTTACATTGGCGACACAATTTACCTCACATTTACTATATACAGTATTGATTGTAAGATAGCACAACTAAACAGTTTGTGATAACTCCTTATCATAATTCAGATAGAACAAAGCACAAGAGAATTCATTGTGTGACCAACCCAATGCAAGGTTTATTAGAAAAAGAAAAGAGCCTCCTCTCCACATGAACTTCAACCTCTCTGTCAAGGTCAGGTGGAATTCAGTATGCTGCTTTGCTGCTTCTGTAGACACACTTTGAGCTCTTTCTGTAGACACACTTTGAGCTCTTTCTGTAGACACACTTTGAGCTCTTTCTGTAGACACACTTAGTGCTCTTTCTGCAGACACACTTTGAGCTCTTTCTGTCGACACACTTTGAGCTCTTTCTGTAGACACACTTTGTGCTCCTTCTGCAGACACACTTTGAGCTCTTTCTGTAGACACACTCTGAGCTCTTTCTGTACACACACTTTGAGCTCTTTCTGTAGACACACTTTGAGCTCTTTCTGTAGACACACTTTGAGCTCTTTCTGTAGACACACTTTGAGCTCTTTCATTCCAGTCAAACTCCTCAGAAACCAGTATTTGACCAATAAACAAAACAATTGACAAAACTTTGAACTATGAAATATATTAAACTTTGTTGAGCTTCAGCGGGGTAATGCCATATAGGAGCTCCCTCACAAATACCCAGGGTTTAAATTGGAAACCTATAAGCCCCGGCACAACGATGCTCTGACGTCATCACCCTCGCACATTTGTTTATATATGTTAAGACTTTTCTCGTTCTTAATATAGACTATATTTAGGGTTGATATGTGTTGACTTTACTTTAAAATAGCAGATCTCTGTGACCGGATATAGTTTTTCTGGCTTAGTGAACGTGTGTCTCTTCCTTGGAGGAACTCGCCCGGACTCCACTGCTGCTCCGTGGCTCCTCCGTGCAGACAGTCTGCACTGCAGCGGTGTGTCAGCAACGTGCAGTCAGGGGAGGCACGGATTGGCCATCGGGAGAGTCGGGACTTAAACGCCGCGACTTTCTGGCTAGCACTTAGCATGTGGGACCGGACAGCTCTGATCCCCATCAGTGGCGCCCCAACACACTCTTCCCCCCCCCCCCCCAGAGCAGAGCAAGGCAACGAAACCTAAAATAAGAAGCAGCATTTGACAGCGCGCTATGCATGGGCCGCCTTGAGGGGGTTTCCCGACATGTCGTTGCAGTAAATTAAAGGGTGTTTCATGTAGGGCTGCTCGATTATGGCAAAAATCATAATCTCGATTATTTGGGTCAATAATTGATATCACGATTATTAAAAACGATTATCCATTTACTTTGAAAACATCAATTTATTGGAGAAAAAAGATTTGAACAGTATGTTTTTAACAGTTGATTACCCTGAACTTTAAGTATAATTCAACTGAAAAACCAATAAAAAAAGAATTTAATTTGAAAAATAAATTAAAAAAAGTAATAATAATAATAATAAAAAAATAATCGTTTTATTTCGATTACATTGTTTTCGTAATCGTTGCAAGCCATAATCGGAAAATCGATTAAAATACAACAACCTGCTGGTGTATTAGAGTAGTAACAGTAATAATAACAGTAAATAACAACAAGCTGCTGGTGTATTAGAGTAGTAACAGTAATAATAACAATAAATAACAACAACCTGCTGGTGTACATGACGAAGGCGTAGCCTCTGTTCTCTCCGCTGAACTCCATCATGAGTCTGAACTCATAGAGACGTCCGGCTCTCTCGAACAGAGGAACCAGCTCATCCTCGTACATGTCCCGGGGGATTTTACCCACAAACACCTCGCAGCCTCGAGGGGGAGCAGGGCCCTCCCAGTCTACACACACACACACACACACACACACACACACACACACACACACAGAGAGAGAGAGAGAGAGAGAGAGAGAGAGAGAGAGAGAGAGAGAGAGAGAGAGAGAGAGAGAGAGAGAGAGAGAGAGAGAGAGAGAGAGAGAGAGAGAGAGAGAGAAGAGAGAGAGAGAGAGAGAGAGAGAGAGAGAGAGAGAGAGAGAGAGAGAGAGAGAGAGACACACACACAGAGATACACACACACACACACACAGAGAGACACACACACACACACACAAACAGCATTAAAAGGTTTATAGTTCAGAGATAATGTGACATGGCTGGCAGTGAGCTGACTTCTACAACAGGTGTTAAGTATTGGACAAGCACAACACTTACACACATACACTCACACACACAGTCTCACACACACACACACACACACACACACACACACACACACACACACACACACACACACACACACACACACACACACACACACACACACACACACACACACACACACACACACACACACACACACACACACACACACACACACACCTGGGGGGGGGCCTCCGTACTTCCTCTGGCCGTTTTCCTGCACCATGTTGTAGCCTGACTTGTCCATCAGAGCCAGCAGCGCCATCTCTCGGGCGCAGGACGCCTTAAAGTACTCCTCCCCAGAGAGAGGGCTGACATCAGCACCGCCACTGTCTGCGTCTCCATCTGACTGCACGTCCCCTTCTGACACACACACACACACAGAGAGAGAGAGACAGACACACAGAGAGCAGAGAGAGAGAGACAGACACACAGAGAGAGAGACAGACACAGACACACACAGAGAGAGAGAAACAGACACAAACACAGAGAGACAGACACACACACAGAGAGAAACACACACAGAGACACACACACACAAAGAGAAACACACACACACAGAGAGACAGAGACACACACACACACACACACTTGAGTAAATATACTTAGTTACTTTACACCACTGAGTGCAAGTTGAAAGTCAATTAAGTACCTCAAAGTAGTACTTAAACACAGTACTTGAGGAAATGTACTTTTTACCACTGGCTATGATTTTAAAATAGCAGTCCTTTTCACATTAATCAATTTAAATTAGCACCGTTTCCTTTAAATAAACCGAATCAGACATGTCGTTAGCTTGCTTTAGCTCATGTCTCTAATGTAGCTTAGCTGTTAGCTCCTACTAATGTATCTCTTATTTATTTATAACTTGGACCGATGCTAACAGTGCAAAGACATTCATTAATCATCATAAAACTAATCCAACTAACTACTTTGTGATGTTTACGACATATTAAAGCAGTTAAACGTCAACAAAACCACATTAAAAAGTAAAAAATTAGCATAGCAACATTAGCTGCTAATTCAACTATCATTTAAGCTAGCGGGTCAATCAACCATAAACGCTTCCAACTGACGTTAGCTTGTTTGTTATTAGTTTAAATAAAGTATTACCCGATCTGTCTGACGCCATTTCTTCTTCACAGACTTTACCCTCGATCAGAGACAGTTTATAGAAGATGTCACGATCTTAAATTTAAACTTTATATCAAGAAATAAAAGATTTACCGAAAAACTTCAACGCAACTGAACTCAACTAACAGTCATTTTGATTGTCATGAAGGCGCGCCGCTGAGAGCCAATCAGAATGCTGCTCTGGGGCAAAGAAGGCGGGACTAACGGTCCGAGCAACACAGACTGTGTTGGTCAGAGCGTTCCCCTTGAATATAATTAAATAAATATAATTAAATTAAAACAATTATATAACAATATATATATTTATATAAATAATAAAATTAAATTATAAAAATTAAATGACGGCATTTCATTAAAAAAATATGATCTATTTTTATTATTTGTATATAAATAAAACTATTACATTAAGTAAAGAAAATGTTAAATATAAAATAAATGCACACACACACACACACACACCACACACACAACGGCATCACCATGGCAACACGACGACTCAACACCAGCTTCCTCACCATCTTAGAACTGCAGAAGAAGAAGGAGGAAGAGGAGGAGGAGAAGAGGAAGAGGAGTACTTTGCAATAGTCTACACAATATCTGTTTTGTTTTTTTATTACTGCACATATTGTAAATACTGCTATATTTTAGTATATATTCTTTATTTTTTTTATGTTATTATAGTTTTCTCAAATAGTTCTCTATCTGTGTTTTTACACCAAGTCAAATTCCTCGTACGTGTCAACCTACCTGGTGAGAAACCTGATTCTGATTCTGATTAATATACTGGACGTCGATTTTTTAAATATATATATTCAGACATCTTGACATAACATAGTTTATATTGTTTTTGTTTTCTTTTTGGGTTTTTTTCTTTTATACTTCTTTAACTGTGTTCACTGTAACTTTTATTAGCTTTGCTTTTTAATGCCATTGTCTTAATCTCTTTCATTTTTTTAAAGCACTTTGAATTGCCTTGTCAGTTAGTCAGTCGTAGGTAGTTAAAGTCATTATTGGGGTTAAAGTCCCCTACGTGTGCCGTTTTGGTTTCAAGACCCTGGTTCACGGAGGATACCAAAAAAGTTCTAGAAAGACACGGTAAACTTAAGTTATAACTTATATGCATTTAAAAAATAAAAAAGAGGAATAGTTTCTGCGTAAACTAAAAGGTACCATGGGGTCAGATTATCATTTTCCAAAGGTGGGTTCGTTTAGCGTGAAACACTTGAAATAACTAAATGACAAGTTAAACAAGAAAGTAGAAAGAAAGTGAGGACCTAGACATTTCAGATGTGTGTATCTCACACTGCTGTAACTTTAATTCATGTATCTTTTCTTTTAAATTAGTGTTTCTAGATATCATTTTATAATATGTTTCTTAATGTCTTTCATTTTTGCAAAGCACTTTGAATTGCCTTGTGTTGAAATGTGCTGTATGAATAAACTTGCCTTGCCTTTATGTTTGCACCATGTACACTAAGACAAATTGCTCGTATGTGTAAACCTGCAATAAACCTGATTCTGATTCTGATAATACAACATTCATTTGAACCAAACACGAGGAAAATTCATCTTAAAACAATTTTTCTTGTTGATTAATTCAAAATGAAATAGTTTCTTATCTACACAAATATATACGTGTTCCAGATTATTAAATGGAATATTTTATAATTCACAATTCTTTTTTAAAGTGCATTTTTATATCAATGACCAATATTTTATCACAAAGAACCACAGCGGTATTATTTAAAATTCTAAAAGTGATTATCAGGAATAAGTTTGGTTACAAAAAAAGTGAAAGTGGAAAATAATATATATATTTGTAGCTGTTAATGTTGTTGTAGTTTCAACAGTCTGCCAGCAGGGGGAGCTGCAGGCCAACACATCACTGAGGAGTGTGATATTATACTGTTTATTATAACATATTATATTTACTGACAATTACACATTTACATACACATTAAAATATATATTAAAATATCTAATAATATCTTATTAATTAGAAACAACAATATGTGGCAATAAATTAATTGTATTTAATGTTTTATTAGTATTCATAAATATCTGTAAATGTGATTCTACAGTTTGACCCAAAGGTAATTATTATTTATTTCTGGAAATATTTATATTTATTAAGTTTATTAATTAATTAATATTTATTAATTAGAAACAACAATATGTGGCAATAAATTAATTGTATTTAATGTTTTATTAGTATTCATAAATATCTGTAAATGTGATTCTACAGTTTGACCTAAAGGTAATTATTATTTATTTCTGGAAATATTTTCTAGATGTGTAAAAAAAAAAATTGTACAACAAACAGTGGAAGATTAATTAAAAATGTTTACAAAAACATGAAATGAGGAAAGTATAAAAACAACCCAGAAATTCATCAAGTCCTTTTTCCTTTATTTACATAGAAAACAGGTCAAAAGAGTTACAGCGTCTTAAAAAATAAATTCTGTACAAAGTTTTAAATGTTGGTCAACAGAGTATCTACAGATATATACAGAGCGGACAGGAAACCACAGAGGAAGAGGTTTTCATAATAAAAGCTAATAATTAAATACATTTACAGGATTTCCAGGAGTAGAAAGCTGACATTGAATTAAGGCTTTTTAGATTTTAATTTAAGGTTTTTTCCGGCTGTTTTCTTCTAAAATCCCCAAAATGGGACTTTCTGGAGATGCAAAGTACATTTTTTCAAAACAAATATATTCAGAATATTTGATATTTCACAAAAATGTTATTGAAAATATGAAAATATTCCTTATTTCAGCAAAAATAAAAACAAAATCTGGATGAAAACTGGAAAAGGAACCAACAATCGGGACCAAATCCTTCTGACGTTACGTATTAAAGTACACAAATATATTAAATATAAAAACAAAGACTGATCGCTCTCACGCTGTGGTTTCCCGCCGTATAAAACGCTTCAGAAAAACTGAAATTATTGAACAATCTTTGGTCTTTTTGGGATAACGTCGGAGCCTTTAGTGATTTTAAAGTTGTCAAACAGAGTTGTAATGCTAATGTTGCTAACGCTAACCACCTCCTTCTTCTTCTACGGTTGATTTGAACCAAAAAGAAAGACTTCCTGTTAGAGCAGCACTTATTGTGAAAGGTACGACAAGTGGGTTTCTTTGCAGACGACTCCCTCCTCCATATGTATTCATCATAATGATATTTATTTATATATTTATATAACATCCTCTAGCTGACCATCCACAGGGTGAAGGGCACGAGGAGCGTTGGAGGAGCGGTGAAGAAGGAAATCCCGAAACAGGCCATGGAGAGGAGTCCGAGGAGCGCCGACAGCAAAATGTTCCTCTGATCCCGGATCAGAGACTTCAGCCACTCGCAGAACTGCAAGAGAACAAGAGAAATGTTCATGTTGTTGTTTGTTTTACCTGCTGTAACGCTCACTTGGTTTACATTGTTTGTTGTTTCCAGTTCATTCAGCACGAACTGGGCAGAGCATGTGAGGACATGGAGGAAATAACTCTGATTTAAGGAGCTTTTATTCACTTTATTCTGCAGGTTTGCAAACTCCGTGACCTTTTAAAATGTGTATTCAAAGTGAACCCGTCTGCAGATATATTTAGTATTATATATCAATTCTCAAATATCAAAATAAGTCTGTTTTAAACATCCAAAAAGAAAGGGGTCCCGAAAAGGTTTTAAAATCTGCAGAAGGTTTATAACGCTGTGAGGATGGGTCTGCGGAGAGCATTTCTCCGCGATCCCAACTCGTCTATTACCAGCGTTCAGGGAGCTCTATGCAAGTCAATGGGGACTCCCTGTTAGTTAGCCAAGGGATCCTGGTGTTTGAGGTGCTCCGGATTGGTCCATTTGGGCCAATCCGGTCATTTGTTGTTGATTTGGGTGTTCACACGTCACAGAACCCAGGAAGCAAACAATGGAAAATGAGAAATCTCCAACGAGGCGTTCTGGGGCAGCATAGACAGGTCTTTCCTGTGTTAGAGTCTTACTCCCTACAGGGTGTACTTTGAGGGTTTGTGACTCTGCAGACCGTTTACATGCAGAAAAAGCTTCATGACACACAAGGGGACGGGTAAGAACCAGAAGAGCATCACATGGGACCTTTAAAGGCATTAAATGGCTCAAATTCACCCAGCAAACACTGGGGCAGAACACTGGGGCAGAACACTGGGGCAGAACCTGGGGCAGACACTGGGGCAGAACACTGGGGCAGAACACTGGGGCAGAACACTGGGGCAGAACATTGGGGCAGAACACTGGGGTAGAACACTGGGGCTGAACACTGGGGCAGACACTGGGCAGAACACTGGGGCAGAACACTGGGGCAAACACTGGGCAGAACACTGGGGCAGAACACTGGGGCAAACACTGGGGCAGAACACTGGGGCTGAACACTGGGGCAAACACTGGGGCAGAACACTGGGGCTGAATATTGGGGCAGAACACTGGGGCAGAACACTGGGGTAGAACACTGGGGCAGAACACTGGGGCTGAATATTGGGGCAGAACACTGGGGCAGAACACTGGGGCAAACACTGGGGCAGAACACTGGGGCTGAATATTGGGGCAGAACACTGGGGCAGAACACTGGGGCAGAACACTGGGGCAGAACATTGGGGCAGATCACTGGGGCAGAACACTGGGGCAGAACACCAGGGAACCAGGGGAATTCGTCCTGACTTAAGGAGCTGTTTTTCTTCCTGAGCACCCGTTTGGTTTAAAAAGCAGGCATATAATTGGGCGGTTGTTTATCTGACCCCGAGGCCCCCGAGGACCCCCGAGGAGCTCCTGTCGCTCCCATGTTTAGTTTAGAAATCGACAGGAAGTGAAACTGGATCGGGGGAATGTCTCCGCTGCAGGTTTCACAGGAAAAGGTGGAAAAGAAGGCGATGCACCAAAGCTGCTGCTCCTTCACAATAAAAGACAATACCGGGAGGCTTTTATTGTGAAGGTGACACCGCAGGAAACTAAACAAGTGACGATTTTTTTTCCAGATTTATTTTCAGATTTTTCTCTATTTATTTGTACAAAAGTTTTTAGATATTTTTCACATAATTTTATAATTTGTTTCAGACATTTTTGGGATATTTTTTGGCATCATTTTTGCATTTTTTTGTGGTTGAATTTTGTCAGTTTGTCAACAGTTTACTTAAAGACCCTGGAGAGTCTATCAGGAACGTTGTGAGGGTTCTTAAACGAGTTGCCGGGCAACTTCATAATCTCCCTCCTCCTCCTCCTCCTCCTCCTCCTCCTCCTCCTCCTCCTCCTCCTCCTCCTCCTCCTCCTCCTCCTTTCCCTCCTCCTTTCCCTCCTCCTCCTCTTCCTCCTCTTCCTCTTCTCTCTCTGAATGCCGCTCTTGTTCTCAGGATTTTCCGAGGAGCGACCCACATTTTCCCCTTGCTTAAAAAACTCACAAGGAAACCCCCAACCTTAGAGAGGAAGAGGAGGAGGAGGAGGAGGAGGAGGAGGAAGGGCAGAGCTCTTTAAAGCTTTTACTTCACCTGAATGTAGAAAAGTAGCTGTGTCGATCCCTCCTCTGCGTTCAGACTTTTTATGAACTTTTTTGAACATAATCCAGATTTTCTTTGCTTCACTTTCTCACACACTTTAAAGAGGATTTATTGAGTGTTTTAAACATTCTTTTTTTCATATTTGGGATATTTTTTAGGATTTATTGTTGCCCCATTTACTTTTGAACATATTGTTGACATTTCACAGATTTTATTTTCTGCCTATTTTTAACAAGTTTCATTTCGTTTTCATCAATTCTTGACTCATAGGACATTAGACACTCTCTCCACGCTCCTCGGGGCCCTGCTTTGTTTCCTATTTGCACAAACAGTTGGATTCACTTTCACTTTTCTCCACACAACTCCCTTAAACTAAAGTGTGTTTCTAGCTCTGCTGCAGACAGATCAAACCCCCTTAAACTAAAGTGTGTTTCTAGCTCTGCTGCAGACAGATCAAACTCCCTTAAACTAAAGTGTGTTTCTGCTGCAGACAGATCAAACCCCCTTAAACTAAAGTGTGTTTCTAGCTCTGCTGCAGACAGATCAAACCCCCTTAAACTAAAGTGTGTTTCTAGCTCTGCTGCAGACAGATCAAACTCCCTTAAACTAAAGTGTGTTTCTAGCTCTGCTGCAGACAGATGAAACTCCCTTAAACTAAAGTGTGTTTCTGCTGCAGACAGATCAAACCCCCTTAAACTAAAGTGTGTTTCTAGCTCTGCTGCAGAAAGATCAAACTCCCTTAAACTAAAGTGTGTTTCTAGCTCTGCTGCAGACAGATCAAACCCCCTCACAGCATATCAAATACTGCTTTAATAACCCGGAGCCGTTCCTCCTCTGCTTTTGAAAGTCTCTGTTGGAGCTCATGGAGGTGAAGGAGGAACCACGAAGCAGAACGTTTGCAGGTCTTCAAGATGCAAAGACGTTCCTCAAATGCAGCTTTCTTCAGAAATGACATCAGGATTAAAACTCATCATTAAAACTCTAAAAAAACAAGGCTTTTCTGCTAATAATCTCCATGCATTTTTGCAGAAAATAGTCCCTAACAAATGCTTAGAAACTGATCCAGCTGCTACGGAAATACCTGAGGCTTTTTGAACATGATGTTTCTCCTCATTCAACAGAACATTGAGATGCAGAATGTGTTCTGAAAGTTGCTCTAATGCATCTCTTTAGGAATGGCACTGATGGGTTTATATTTTGACATTTGTTGTTATACTCTCCATCTGTCTGCAGGACAAACTGCTCTGGCTCTGATTGGCTGGTGTGAAATCACAAAGAACAACCATGAGGTGAGTTTCCCCTCCGCGCGTAAAAGCAACATCGAAGGATCCTCCTGCTATCCGGCGCGTAAAAACGTGCCACCGTGCGTAAAGACCGATGATACATGAAAGGGTTCACTTAAATAAACCAGAAATGGTCAGGACCTTTAGATGCCAAGATGTCCTGCATGTTCCGTGAATGAAACTTCTTAAATCTTTGGAATACACTGACTATGTTCTCCATTTAAAGTGTTAAACATCCTCACCTGGCTGCAGAACAAACGCTCAGGTGTGAAAATACAAAGAACGACCCTAAACTGTATTCCACCTCTGCGCGTAAAAGCTACATCAAAGCATCCTCCTGTAATCGCGTAAAAACCGCTCCACCGCATGCGTGAAAGGTGCGTAATGGATGTAAAAGTGTGCCGCGTCTCACCTTGTCTGTCTGCAGGCTCTGCGCGGTCCCGTAGCGCGTGTACGTGACGAAGTGCTCGCAGTTGTTCCACAGCAGGCTGTAGGACACGGGGCCCACGAGCTTCTCCGCGCGCGCTGCCACCTCCTCCTGGGGCAGCGCGCACTGGCCCACCGCGCGGTCCATCGCGTTCAGAAGCATCGTGGCTCCGTACGCGAAGTCCTCCACGGAGTCCACGCGCACCGTCGCGTGCTTGGAGAGAACCCCGAGCACCAGGCGCGTGTTGGTCACCAACTCGTGCACGCGCTTGGGGTGCGCGCCCAGCAGCGGCAGAACGTCCGGGATCAGGTGCGCCACGCGGCCTTCGCCCAGGTAGATGCCGAAGTGCGTGAAGAGCGTGCGCGGGACCTCCAGAAGGTCCCCGCGCTGCAGCAGCCGCGTGGGGGGGGGCTCCTCACTCCGGCCCGCGCGCTCCCTGCGGGGGGGCGGCAGCAGGCTCGAGACCTTGAAGTGCGCGAGGAGGAAGATTTCTCCAGGAGGAAGGTGAGCGTGTCCAACATGACTGAGAGAGAAGGAGAAGAAGGAGAAGAAGAAGAGGTCCTCGAGCCTGACTCCCTCTCTCTGAGCCGCGTTCCCCCTGGCGCGAGGCTTTGAGAGGGGGGGAGGAGCAGCGTGACGTCACCAGAGACACTCTAATTGATGGGGGCATGCAGATGTAGAGAGGAAAGTTTTATGCAGAAACATTCAAGTTAATCTGATAGGATCTACTTTCAGCGGCGGATGAATCCACGTTCTGGTGGCCTTCAGTCAGAGTGGAGTAATGAGTCATTAGAGGTGTGTGTGGGATAGAGTCAAATAAAAGTCCCCCACACACACACACACACACACACACACACACACACACACACAACACACACACACACACACACACTCCTATTAGTATTTAGTCATTTAATCAAAAAATGTCTGCTGTAAATCTGGAGTGTTTTCAGGAGTTTTTAGGAAACAAAGGAGCTCTTTAGAGGAAGAAAAATACATCAGTGACGTCACTGTTTAACCAACAGGAGCTGACTCTGCAGTGTGTGTGTGTGTGTGTGTGTGTCTGTCTGTGTGTCTGTGTGTGTGTGTGTGTATGTGTGTGTGTGTCTGTCTGTGGTTGTGTGTGTGTCTGTGACTCTCTGTGTGTGTGTGTGTGTGTGTGTGTGTGTCTGTGTGTGTGTGTGTGTGTATGTGTGTGTGTGTGTGTGTATCTGTGTCTCTGTGTGTGTGTGTGTGTGTGTATGTGTGTGTGTGTGTGTGTGGTGGTGTGTGTAGCCATTTGGTGGTTCTGGGAAGATTAAACCTCAGCATTGCTCCATTTGACAGTTAACCACTCGCTGCAGAGTTCAAATAGTGTGTGTGTATGTGTGTGTGTGTGTGTGTGTGTGTGTGTGTGTCTGTGTGTGTGTGTGAGTGAGAGTAACATTTGCTGTGGTGGAAATTATGAGTTATTTTGGTTGGCTTTGTTGTAGAAGTGTGTGTGAGAGAGAGTTCTTGTACATCATACTTTGTGAGGACGTGCTTGTGAAAACCATCACAAAATGTGTAAATCTTGAATGTGTGTTTTCTATATGTGGAAACTCTACTATTTCTTAAACTAATAATAATACAATTAGTAAATAATGTGGAAAATAAACACTGAAAATATACAAACCATGTTAGTAAAATATGTTTTAAAATGTTCCAAATAATATTAATATAACATTGAGGGAAACAGCGTCAAAAAATTATTCTCAAAAAATGTGAAAAATGCCTGAAAAATACGAATACAAATATCCCAAATAAAATGTGAGTGTGTGAAAAGAGGCATTCTGGGTAATTTACTGACTTTTAACTTCTTAATTCCTTTATTCTCCTGCTGCCTTTAAAGAGAAAGAGAAGAAGAGGATTTAGGAAGAGGATTAGGGGAAGATTATACACACACACACACACACACACACAGACACACACACACACACACACACACTACCCCCTGCTGAGGCTGCTGTTGAATGACTGAAAGATGATCTGTGTGTTGAATGAAGGTGATTGACAGCTGAGAGGAGCTTTAATTGATTGTGTGTGTGTGTGTGTGTGTGTGTGTGTGTGTGTGTGTGTGTGTGTGTTAATGCTCTCCAGCAGTTTAGGGGAGGGTCAGATGTTTGGAGGATTAAGCTGCAGATTACTGGAGACAAACAGCTAAATTAGCATGAAGCTAACAGGTGAGGCTAAAGGGACAAAGAGGCTGTTGTGCTTTTCGTGTCTTTCCCCTAAAATATTCTTTGGATTTTAACATTTATTTCTGTATATATTTACATTTTTAAATATATCATTCCTGCATCTCATTGTTTTGTTTATTCTAGGTTTATCAAATGTATTTTTCCTCATTAGTTTTCTTTGCTTTAATGTATTGCCTATATTGTTAATATTAAAAAAACATCTATAAAATTCTCCTAAACTCTAGTAATTTATATGAATAAATATATAGATTTAACATAATAAAGAAATACATCAAATAAATGTTTTTGTTACAGTGTGATTTGCAGCTAATTCATGGATTTCAAATCTGGATTCAAACATCAAAATGGACGCAAAACAAATAGAAAATAATAATGTTTTGATTAGTCGAAGCCTGTGTGTGTGTCCGTGTGTGTGTGTCCGTGTGTGTGTGTCCGTTTGTGTCTGTGTATGGGTGTGTGACAGGAGATGAATACAATAAGAATAATGAGAGATGAGATGTAATTTATCTCCCTTTATCCCTCATGACACGGCTGTGAATGTGTCGCACAAAGACATGACAAATGACACACACACACACACTTGTTCCCATGCTGTCTACATGTGCTGAATGTTAATCACAATCTTTCATCCACAGCGTGTCAGACTGAGACAGGAACTTTTTGTTTTTGTGGGAAAATAACACACACACACACACACACACACACACCACACACACACACCACACACACACCACACACACACCACACACACACACCACACACCACACACACACACACACACACACACACACACACATACACACACACACACACACACACACACACACACACAAAGAAAGGAGTTCCAGTCTAAATAAACACACCTTTAAACAGAATTCATAAACATATTGTTTTTATTCTTCAGTTTCGACAGAATCGAACAAGTCACTCGTTAAATGTGATTTTCTATCAAAGCAATTATTACACTTTCTTAATTAAAACAAAAAACTAAATGTGTGAACAATTATCAAATTAGCATTAGCAAACAGTAACTTCAAGTTTTCATTCACATGTGATGACATACTCAAGCTTTAGAGAGATCTTTGATTGAACAATGAGAAGCAGCGACGAAAAAGTCAGTGGTTGAAATCCCTGGTGGACACCAAGCACCTCCCAATGAGCAAGGCCCCAAACGGTTCGATAGATAGCATCACGCAAGCTCTTTGTAGACGTTTCAACTGGGTTTATCTTTCTGTAAAAGTGATGACGTTTTGTTGTTACTTCTTATTACATTCTGATAGCTATTTAGCTAGCGAAGGTTAGCTATTCAGCGTGTGAACATTAGCTATTTAGCTAGCGAACGTTGGCTATTTAGCTAGCGAAGGTTAGCTATTCAGCGTGTGAACATTAGCTATTTAGCTAGCGAACGTTGGCTATTTAGCTAGCGAAGGTTAGCTATTCAGCGTGTGAACATTAGCTATTTAGCTAGCGAACGTTGGCTATTTAGCTAGCGAAGGTTAGCTATTCAGCGTGTGAACATTACCTATTCAGCTAGTGAACGTAAGCTATTTAGCTTGTGATCTTTAGCCATTCACAAATCAACGTTAGCTATTTAGCTAGCAAACGTTAGCTATTCATCTATGTGTAAATCAAGCTAGCTAACATTGGCTATGTAGCTAACTAGTTAGCTAGCTTACCTTAGCTATCCATCTAACAAACTAGCTAGTAAACGTTAGCTATCTAGCTAGCTGTCGCAAAGTTTGTGTCTCTCGTGATTTAAATGAGGTATTATTGAACACCTGCAGTGCAGACCTGTGTCTTCACTATTATTAATCTTACATTAAGTCATTAAGAAGAAATTAACTGTAGCTAATAACATTTCTGATGATAATCGGGATGAGATTAGGAAGTTCGGACGGATGTTTTAGGATCCTGGCTGATTCAACTTTCCCAAAACGCCTAAAGAAGGAGCTTAAAAGCCCTTTCCTAAACACCAGCATCCAACAGTCGTGTTTTTCTGACTAATTACCGCTCCGTCTTGTAAACATTTCCCAGTAATCTTGAGCAATATGCCGAGCAGATGTGAATCCCGAAGCCTTTCTGTCAAACGTCATCATTAAGACGTGAGTGTTCTTCCACATCTTTACAATGTATGAAAACAGGAAATGAGCCACAGTCATTTCAACACGTCTCTGTGACCACTTCAGTCTTTTGAATCACACTAAGTGGATTCATACTGTTGTTATTGGTCTGATTTATATTTCTGCAGCTCTGTTTCCAATCCCCGCCTGGAAGGATCTGCATTTCTGTCGTTCTCTGTGGTTTTTATTGTCTTTGTACGTCTGTGTGTTGTTGTTAAAGGCAGACCGTCTGATGTGGAGCGTCTCTGCGTTCAAAGGACAACCAGCAGCATGAAATCTGATTAAACAACGCACATCAGATGTTCACTAGAAGGGTTCAAATCCTGCAAACATGCGTCATGTTTTCTGTATTACTCAATGTTTCTGTGTATAAAAGGTGAAAAATAGTCGAGAAAACTGGGATGGTGTTTTTAAATGTCCTATTTGGTCGCTTTAATGTTATTTAAAATTGAGAAAATCTTCATATTTGAGCTGAAAGCAGCTTTTAAGGCACTTTTACTTTAATAATATATCAATTATTAAGATATTTATAGAGGTGATTGATATGTTTCCTGTCAAGCAATTATCAATTAGTCAACTGTTTGTAAATGTCTGAAAAATGACATAAACTCTGCAAATAGTTGGAAACATTTCTGAATATAATGTGAACAAATAATAAGAAAAAAGTCCAAAAATTAATAAGAAAAAGTCCAAAGTTTATATGAAATGTTTTCAAAAATAGTAAAAAATTAAAGTCTAAAAATAATAAGAAAGAAAAGTCTAAATATGATATGAAAAATGTTCAAAAATAATGTGAAATATTTCCCCAAAAATATATGAAAAAAAATAGTAATAATTGGGAAATCGTAAAAACGTCCAAAATGTCCACAAAAATATAATAAATGTCTCATTAATTAAATAACTATTCATGGCGTGTTTTTTTAATTGACTCAGCAGTTCCTCCAGGACTCAGGTTTAGGGTCCGGAGCCTCGGAGGTGATTTCTTCTCGGTCTGTTAGTGATTACGGATAAACAGCCGGAGTTCTTCGGGGAAACATTCCTGCGGCGGCGGCAGAGGAGTCGGGTCGCAGCGAGGTTCGATTCCTCTGAAGTCTCTTTTTACCTCCAGAGGAACAAAAAGCTCTGAGGAGGTCAGAGGTCAGGAACCCTCGAGCTGCTGCTGTTACCCCCAAATATCCCCCTCACCCATCGAAGAAAGGAACCCTTTTACTCGCTTTTTAAGGAAGGATACTCTAAGGGAAAAATGTCTGAAAATTGAGTGAAAAATTACATGAAATATTGGAAGAAATTAAATGAAAAAATTATGGAAAATATCAGAAACTAAAATAGAAAAAGTCCTGATGATAATGTGAAAAATATCTAAATATGTCAAGATAAATGTCTGAAAATTAAATGAAAAATATCCATCCCAGTTTCTCAAAACTGCATTTTTTTAATTAAAAAACTACATTTCTCTCAATCAAATAATCATTAAGTGCACTTATGGTTGGACCTCTGTAATAAAACATGTTTAATTGAAGAGTGTTCCGGTTGTTTTGCTCCAAAAATGAATGAAGTTATAGTTTGCATTAATGCTCATTCTGGGTTTCTGTGGAGGTGAAATGTCTCTAAAGTCTGGCCTGGAGTCTTCCTCACTGTTTTTAATGTCCTCTCCTCCTCTTCCTCACCCTCCTCCTCCTCCTCTCTCAGTCCACCAGGGACTTGAGGTCGGGCAGATTTCTCAGCTTCAGATCGAGCAGCATCTGACCGTAAGCTTTACCCTGAGAAAACACAAACAACAACAACCATCAGAACAACATGTGTGTGTGTCCGCCTCAACGTGTCTGCCTTTACACATCCAGAGTGTGTGTGTGTGTGTGTGTGTCCTCTGATGTGCCTGCGAGGCGGTAAAGCGTCTACAGGAGAGGAAGAGGAGGAGAAAGCGATGTTAACACCAAGAAGAGGAGAGGCTTTATATTTAAATGAATGACTTTAAAGGAGGGGATTTCTCTCATTTTATTCAGATTATATTTTTAAAAATCACACTTTTTTTACATATATATTTTATTTATTTCGGACAAAGGCGTTCCAATCTTCAAAGGTGGAAAATATATTTTATTTGAGTAAAAATACCCCAAAAACTGGGGTTTTATTACATTATTAAAACAAATAAAACCCAAAACATGTTATTTAATTTAAAAATGTTCTTTAAGTCTGTTTTTTTAATTAAATGTCTGTAAAACACGTCTGATTTTTAGTTTTTTTGTATAAAATGGCACCATTTAAAAACAATTCCTGTTATCATCATTTATACTACTGTTATAATAAAGGCCTTACTGAGCTTTGTCTGAAGAGAAACAGAGATGTTACTTTCTCTACTTCCCTCAACACCAAGAGAGAGGAGGTGATGAGGGAGAGACTTCAGAGAGAGGAAGTGTGTGTGTGTGGTGTGTTACCTGGGGGTCGCTGCGCAGAGACGCCACCCCTCCCCCTCCAAGTGAACTCTGCAGGACGAAGTTCAGACCGTTGATGCCAGGAAGAGTGTACCTACACACACACACGGGCGCACACACACACACACACACACACACACACACACACACACACACCAATTAAAGGTGGTTTACTGGGAGTCTCACACACAGCCTGGCACCATGTGTTGGTATGCCGGTTTATTGCACACGTAAATATGTGTGTGGTGTTTAAATGTGTGTGTGAAGTTTCTTTAACAATGTGTGTGTGAAGTTTCTTTAACAATGTGTGTGTGTGTGCCCGTGTGTGTTCTTTGTGCCTTTAAATCTAAGAATCTGGGGAGGAAAGGGTTAAAAGTGATTAAACGCAAAAGCTGTGTGTGTCTGTAAGCAGTTAAAGGTGTGTGTGTGTGTGTGTGTGTGTTTTAACGAGCTCTGGAGGTGCACTAATGAGGCGTTCAGGGGGCGTGGGAGCAGTCGCAGGTCAGCGAGTTTTACGACCTCAAGCCCATCATTACGCTAACCGCTAACCTGCTAACATGCTAACCGCTAACACGCTAACCGCTAACATGTGACATCATCTCAATCGTTATTTACTTATTTGGCACATTTACAAACAACCTCCGTTGAGCAAAGAGCTGTAGCGAACACATCTAGAATAACACAATAATTAAAAACAAGGTAAAAAGCACAATAACTTATACAAACATAAGGAAATGTCACAATGTCGTGTTCAACTAGTATTAAATCATCGCTAAAGGATGTCCACAGTTTGAACACCTGAGTCTCAATGAAGCCTCTTCTTCTCTTTGTGCAGGTTTCGTAACTTTTTAGTGTAATTTATGTTCAACAGCGCCCCCACGTGGCCACTCATGGTAATTACAGGCTAACTGACTTGTTTTTATTTGTTTGTTTGTCAACAGAATGACGCAGAAACTACTTGACGGATTTTTATGAAATTTGGTGGAGAGGTGTGGCACAACATTCACAGCAGTCACACGGGAGGTTATAAACAATGTATTTTTACGATATCAGGATTAACTTCTTCATTTATTTCAGATTGTTGTTCCATATATTAGCATGAATCTAGTTTCCAGGACTCAAGGCACTGGCAGACCATTTGTATTGCAGAGTTTAGAGCAGGGCTGGGGAACCTCCGGCCCTCGAGGTAATTTATAAACACACGCAAAAAAGAAAACAAATAAAGAAATCTAGACCGCAAAAGAATTAAACAAGCGAGTGCCTGTTTTTCCTGGCCAAGGTCAGGGTCCTTGAACACAACACGAGCCTAACGTGTCATCACGTGGTATATGTCTGGTCTGACAGGGTGCAGTTCTGACGGAGAGCACCGGAACGCCGCTCCGGCACTTCAGATAAGGAGCCGGACACATGCCGCAGTTTCTGCGTGGCTGAGTCTTTAGCTGAAAGCCCAGTGGATCTGTTCATCTGTCACACTGATCATACACTCAATACCTTTGTTGTTATTAGCATCTGGTTAGCTAGCTATGCTAACGAATATAAGAAGCTTTTTCTACAACCAGTGAGGTAGAGGCACATCTTTATATGATCATTATAGTTATAAAAACACAAGAGAATAAAGTAAACAGGTATAAAATACTATATGACAGTCAAAAAAGTTGTTATTAATAAACAAGAATACAGTTTGAAAGGAGAGTGATTTGTAAAATATCCATAAAGAAAAATAAAATCTGCTTCCAGTTCTGTTTCATATGTTGAGATGTTTCCATAGATCTCCTAATGTTGCTCTCAAAGTGCACCAGATTGATGGTTTCAACTTCAACATTTAAAAAAAATGATCTTCCTTCTCTGTGTGACTTTACTGTGAGAGACATTTTCAATATCAGGATTTCTTCTTAGGTCTGTCGAACAGTCTTTCTCTCCACATATTAAGACATAAATCAGTTTAAAGTGGTTCCTACGACTGCATCGGACAACAACATGTGGATAAATCACCACACATTTCCTCCTGGAGCCTCTGTAATCTCGCAGTTAGAGTTTAAATCTCTTTTTCTGGACGTTTTGGAAACAACAACGCGAGGAAGACGAGGGTCAGCCATGTTTACAACGACGTCTCGTTCCTCTCATCACTTCTGGTTTTACTGCAGCTTAAATGTGTGTGTGTGGTTTGGAAACACGGAGACACTGACATGGTTCGGATGCTTTAAACGTCCTCTGGTGACCACGAGATCAACAACAGATGGGAAACCAACGAAGAAGAAGAAGTTATTGTGGTTTCCCTACAGTTTGATCACTGTGTGTGTGTGTGTGTGTGTGTGTGTGTGTGTGTGTGTGTGTGTGTGTTGTGATATTTGTTTTGCCCACAGATTTTGCATCTTGTTTTCCGCTGCGTTCCTTCCTCTGTTAAGTCTCGACAGTGATTACGCTAACCAGAACCGCTAATCACCGCTGCTGTGTGTGTGTGTGTGTGTGTGTGTGTGTGTGTGTGTATTAGGTCAAATCAGAACTTGAAATGCACACTAAACACAATTATCTCCCCTCTTTTTGGACCGATATGTACTTTTTTTTTCATGATTTCAATACAAATAAAACTTATTTGTCCCTTTGATTTGCAGAAATTATTATTATTAACGTGAATATACAAAATAATATAAATACTATATAATATGTTAATATAACATACGTTTACTATGTTAACTCCTGCTATGTTTGACATTTTCTATTTTAATGCAACAAAACACAGTCGACGCCTCCGTGAGCTAAATGCTAACCTTTGCGAGCTAACATGCTAATGCTAAGCAGGTTTTACATTATGCTGCATTAAGGGGGTGCCGAAAAAAAATCAGAAAAATCAGTTTCCGGTTTAAAAAAAAAGAAAAAAACTTGGACATGTTTGTGCACGACATGCTGAGTTAGCGTAAAATGGCGTATGTATGATGTGAGGTTTTAATGATATAATTAATATGTTAATATAATTTTAGAGCATAAAAACTTAAGAACAAAAGAAGAAACTGGATTTTCTCAGGTTTCATTTGAAAAGGTGGATTAAATTCCTTTCTAAATAAAACAGATTTCGACCTCCTCTCACCGTGTGACGGCGTCCTTCGTCCCCGGTGTGATGAGGTGGGAAAAGTAGTCCTCCACCACAGAAGAAGTCAGGTGTTTCTTCAGGTAAGGGAAGAAGAGAGGATGACGAGCGATCACTCCTGCAGAGAAGAGAGGAGAGGGTCCTTGAGTTTTATACTAAACATTTAATTATTTATTATTATAAGGAGAGAAAAAAATAAAGCAATAAGGAATAAAAATGTGAACTGAATGTGCTCTTTCAAGGACACGAGGTAACGAAGGTGATAGGATACACATATTTATTATCTGTTGGGAAAATACTGAAAGTGCTCTTTCATGGACACGAGATAACGAAGGTGATAGGGTACACATATTTATTATCTGAAAATACTGAATGTCCTCCAATATGAGAGTAGCATGATAACAAAGGTATCCCAACTGTAGCTGAGTACCTGACAGGATGTATGATTACCTACAAGAGCATCAGGACTGTTTTAGGCATATGATAGCTATGTGATTAACATGATGATTCAGCCTCTATGGAGAGAGACATATGACAAGCATGATCATTTCTGACGTGGAGCTAATCTGAACTAAACATTGAATACTGCTTTCTATTCCTCCATCTTGTGACTGTGTAACTCCCTCTCTTGGATATCAGCATGTGAAGGACACTGTTCAGGAACTAGTTGATGCTCTGTGTGTGATGACTCCTTCCATTCTGGAGAGGATCAGGAACACATGGATCCTGAGATTGAGTAGTGAGATTTTTCTGCAAAAATAAAATAATAATAATGCATGGCATTTATTTTAGCGCTTTTTCCAAGTGCTCTAAGCTCTTTACATATTACGTATATCAGACATGTAATAGATCAATACTGTGGACAATACCCACAGGAGTGATTTAGGGTGAAGTGAAGCCGCATAATATTACAAATTCTATAAAATAAAGGAATACATATGAAAATAATACAAGACAGCAAAGCAATAGTGCACAAAATAAATAAAAATAATTGCAAGATGAAAATAAGAAATACAATTTTTGCAAAAATAAATCAAATATGCAAGAAGAATTAAATTAGTACAAAGAGGAATTAAACTATAACGTAAAAAAGCACAAGAATAAAAATGTGCAAAAACAAAATAATGCAAGAAAAAAATTGAAAACTACAAAAATAATAAAAATAGTGGAAGACAAATTTAAAAAAGCACAAAAGTAAAAAAGGTGTGAACCAATAGATGAAGGATAAATTAAAGATAGTTTTGTAACCCCGGTCAGTAAAGGGTTAAAGATCTCTGTTCCTCACCGATGTTGGCAGAGTCTCCTTTGTCTCCACTCCTCGTGAAGGCCAGCTCCTCCAGTCTGAAGCTGTGGGGGCCGCTGGGAAGCTCTACACACACACACACACACACACACACACACACACACACACACACACACACACACACACACACACCAACACCACACACCACCACACACACACACACACACACACACACACACACACACACACACAACACACAACACACACACACACACACAACACACACACACACACACACACAAAACTTTAAACGTCTGTTTGGCTCAAGAAACAGGGATGTGTGTGAGTGTCTGTGTGTGAGTGTCTGTGTGTGTGTGTGTGTGTGTGTCTGTGTTTGTATGTGTGTGTGTGACTGTGTGTGTGTGAGTCTGTATGTGTGTGTAACTTATAACTTTCAAAAAAATGTCTAAGTTTAATTTAACATAGTTTAAATGAAGTATTCCTATTATTATCATCGCTATGTTTAATGTATTTTATATTCACATTTTAATAATATAAATGATAAACTGCTGCTTACTTTAATCTATCATAAAAACTAAAGTCAATAAATACACCATATGTCAGTTAAAGTACATATCTCCCGTCTGAGATGTACAGTACAGTGGAAGTTCAAAGTAGCAGGATGTACAAGTACACACTAAAGTACCTGAAGTACTTCTCTGCAGTACCTGAGTAAATGTACTTTTCCCCTCAGGTGTTCTTTATGTGCTTCAATCAAATTCCTGCTCTCTTGTGAAATTGTAAAGAGTTCAGTGCGTCAGCGCAACGTCACTAACGAGTATGTGTGTGTGTGAGTGTGTGTGTTTGTGTGTGTACTCAGTATTTGTTGGTGTGTGAATGCAGCGTTTGTGAAAAGGATGAAAAGTGGCACAGCTTGTACTTCTCAGTCAATAGGATCAATAGGAAATGCCACCCACACAAACTCTCTCACTCTCAGACACACACACACACAACACACACACACACACACACACACACACACACACACACACACACACACACACACACACACACACACACACACACACACACACACACACACACACACACACACACACACACACACACACACACACACACACACACACACACACACACACACACAGTAAGGTATTATAATGTGAGTAAATGGGACAGAGAGATGTGTCGCCCCTGTAGGCAGACATCAATACCTGCACATCACAGCAAGTCATTCATTAACTTTTATTTTAAAGAGTCCTCTCCTGCTGATGTCCAGGTGTATATCAGTATGTAGTGTCTCTACTTTAAAGAGTCCTCTCCTGCTGATGTTCAGGTGTATATCAGTATGTAGTGTCTCTACTTTAAAGAGTCCTCTCCTGCTGATGTTCAGGTGTATATCAGTATGTAGTGTCTCTACTTTAAAGAGTCCTCTCCTGCTGATGTTCAGGTGTATATCAGTATGTAGTGTCTCTACTTTAAAGAGTCCTCTCCTGCTGATGTGCAGGTGTATGTCAGTATTTAGTGTCTCTACTTTAAAGAGTCCTCTCCTGCTGAGTTCAGGTGTATATCAGTATGTAGTGTCTCTACTTTAAAGAGTCCTCTCCTGCTGATGTGCAGGTGTATATCAGTATGTAGTGTCTCTACTTTAAAGAGTCCTCTCCTGCTGATGTCAGGTGTATATCAGTTGTAGTGTCTCTACTTTAAAGAGTCCTCTCCTGCTGATGTTCAGCTGTACATCAGTATGTAGTGTCTCTAGTTTAAAGAGTCCTCTCCTGCTGATGTTCAGGTGTATATCAGTATGTAGTGTCTCTACTTTAAAGAGTCTTCTCCTGCTGATGTTCAGGTGTATATCAGTATGTAGTGTCTCTACTTTAAAGAGTCCTCTCCTGCTGATGTTCAGGTGTATATCAGTATGTAGTGTCTCTACTTTAAAGAGTCCTCTCCTGCTGATGTTCAGGTTTATATCAGTATATAGTGTCTCTGCTTTAAAGAGTCCTCTCCTGCTGTTGTTCAGGTGTATATCAGTATGTAGTGTCTCTACTTTAAATAGTCCTCTCCTGCTGATGTTCAGGTGTATATCAGTATGTAGTGTCTCTACTTTAAAGAGTCCTCTCTGCTGATGTTCAGGTGTATATCAGTATGTAGTGTCTCTACTTTAAAGAGTCCTCTCCTGCTGATGTTCAGGTGTATATCAGTATGTAGTGTCTCTACTTTAAAGAGTCCTTCCTGCTGATGTCCAGGTGTATATCAGTATGTAGTGTCTCTACTTTAAAGAGTCCTCTGCTGATGTCCAGGTGTATATCAGTATGTAGTGTCTCTACTTTAAAGAGTCCTCTCCTGCTGATGTTCAGGTGTATATCAGTATGTAGTGTCTCTACTTTAAAGAGTCCTCTCCTGCTCATGTTCAGGTGTATATCAGTATGTAGTGTCTCTACTTAAAGAGTCCTCCTGCTGATGTTCAGGTGTATCAGTATGTAGTGTCTCTACTTTAAAGAGTCCTCTCCTGCTGATGTTCAGGTGTATATCAGTATGTAGTGTATCTACTTTAAAGAGTCCTCTCCTGCTGATGTCCAGGTGTATATCAGTATGTAGTGTCTCTACTTTAAAGAGTCCTCTCCTGCTGTTGTTCAGGTGTATATCAGTATGTAGTGTCTCTACTTTAAAGAGTCCTCTCCTGCTGTTGTTCAGGTGTATATCAGTATATAGTGTCTCTACTTTAAAGAGTCCTCTCCTGCTGATATGCAGGTGTATATCAGTATGTAGTGTCTCTACTTTAAAGAGTCCTCTCCTGCTGATGTTCAGGTGTGTATCAGTATGTAGTGTCTCTACTTTAAAGAGTCCTCTCCTGCTGATGTTCAGGTGTATATCAGTATGTAGTGTCTCTACTTTAAAGGGTCCTCTCCTGCTGATGTTCAGGTGTATATCAGTATGTAGTGTCTCTACTTTAAAGAGTCCTCTCCTGCTGATGTTCAGGTGTATATCAGTATGTAGTGTCTCTACTTTAAAGAGTCCTCTCCTGCTGATGTTCAGGTGTATATCAGTATATAGTGTCTCTGCTTTAAAGAGTCCTCTCCTGCTGTTGTTCAGGTGTATATCAGTATGTAGTGTCTCTACTTTAAAGAGTCCTCTCCTGCTGATGTTCAGGTGTATATCAGTATGTAGTGTCTCTGCTTTAAAGAGTCCTCTCCTGCTGTTGTTCAGTTGTATATCAGTATGTAGTGTCTCTACTTTAAAGAGTCCTCTCCTGCTGATGTTCAGGTGTATATCAGTATGTAGTGTCTCTACTTTAAAGAGTCCTCTCCTGCTGATGTTCAGGTGTATATCAGCATGTAGTGTCTCTACTTTAAAGAGTCCTCTCCTGCTGATGTTCAGGTGTATATCAGTATGTAGTGTCTCTACTTTAAAGAGTCCTCTCCTGCTGATGTTCAGGTGTATATCAGTATGTAGTGTCTCTACTTTAAAGAGTCCTCTCCTGCTGATGTTCAGGTGTATATCAGTATGTAGTGTCTCTATTTTAAAGAGTCCTCTCCTGCTGATGTTCAGGTGTATATCAGTATGTAGTGTCTCTACTTTAAAGAGTCCTCTCCTGCTGATGTTCAGGTTTATATCAGTATGTAGTGTCTCTACTTAAAAGAGTCCTCTCCTGCTGATGTTCAGGTGTATATCAGTATGTAGTGTCTCTACTTTAAAGAGTCCTCTCCTGCTGATGTTCAGGTGTATATCAGTATGTAGTGTCTCTACTTTAAAGAGTCCTCTCCTGCTGATGTTCAGGTTTATATCAGTATGTAGGACTCTTTAATAAATGTGTTTACCTGCGTCAGGTTCCTCTTGAGCTGAAGGGGGCGGGACTTCCTGTTCAGATGTGCTTGGCTCCGCCTCCTGAATAGACTCCGCCTCCTGTCCATCAACGTGCACCTCCACCTGTAAAAAAGTATCA
>CM062286.1:2120209-2175651 GCA_031216635.1 Dissostichus eleginoides
AACACACCTGCAGGAAACAGGTAGAGTTACACACTAACACACACCTGCAGGAAACAGGTAGAGTTACACACTAACACACACCTGCAGGAAACAGGTAGAGTTACACACTAAAACACACCTGCAGGAAACACGGAGAGATCGTCCAACGATGGTTTTTAGAGACAAAACAACAATAAAAACACGAATTAAATCTCAGTTTAAAGATTTATTGACGGAGTTGACCTTGTATTCCTGAGATGGAGCGGAGCCTTTAGCCCCCGTCACCTTGACAGCACCTCCATCTACACCTGGACACACACACACACACAGATTTGAGTAAATACAAATTATCATTCTTTTTCGTAAATAAATAGTTTCTTTCCAAATGTATAATATTGAAATGTTCCAAGACATTCCTTTGTAAATGTGTTTTGCAGGCCCCTCCCTGTGGCTGCTGCGTGACCCTGTTGTCCTTAAAACCCCCAGAAAATGACCAAACTCAGTTCAACAGTTCGTCCTCCCAACAGAACCACCAGCTGGTCACTATTTACATGTTTCTTTTTAAAACACTGATAAAAGTTCACGTCCTCTTTTTGAAACGTAGGAGACCCCAGTTTGACCCGAGTCTGAGGAAAGGGTTATTTCACAACTAAATACTGACTCAATCGCCTTCATTTCATGAAACCAGGGCAAAACATAGACATCTGAGGTCCAAAAATGGACAAAGATGATTGTGTTTATTAAAACTACAGATCAAATAACTATAATGTTTATTTTAAAGTCACTAAATTACAGAAATGCTAAAATGTGCATTCGAGTTTCCAGTAAACACGTTAATATTAAATATAATATTATAATAATATTACTTTTATTTGAGGGATATACTGTATATGCTCTTAGTTCTGCAAACTACACTTCCCATGATGCTTTGGGGCATACTCAATTTGATGGAGAAAATAAATGAGTACAAAATAAAATAAAATAATGATAATTAGTGTAAGCTACATTTTTACTTAAAATAAAAATATGATATATAAAATATGATATATATTTTCATCTTATATGTCACCCTGTAGAAGGGACTTTTTATACTTATATATTGAGGGCTTTCTCCACACATTATGGAATCACGTATTAATGAAACAGAAGTAAAGTGTTAAACCTCCCACTGTGAAAGAGTTTCAGTTATCAGAGGAGTCTGGGTTCATGAGAGGTTCAGCTGATGGTCCGTGTTTAGATTCAGGAGGAATACAGTCTGTAACGCGTGATAAAGAGTTCAGGGAGAGGAACACACACACACACACATACACACACACACACACACACACACACACACACACACACACAGATGAACACACACTCCAGACGCCTTGCTAAACGGCTCCGTCTAAAAACAAAGTTCAGCCGGAGGCCGCGTCCTCATCGTGACTCCATGAGAGTGTGTGAGTGAGTGTGTGTGTGTGTGTGTGTGTGAGTGTGTGTGTGTGAGTGAGTATGTGTGTGTGAGTGTGTGCATGTGAGTTTCTGAGTGTGTGTGGGTGTGTGTGAGTATGTGTGTGTGTGACTACTTTTTTATGTTGCTGGTGTAGGGACGTACAGGAATTTTGACTGGAACTACTTTATTTTCACGTATGGTGTGTGTGTCTGTGTCTCTCGGTGTGTGTGTGTGGGTGTGTGTGTCTCTGTGTGTCTTTCTCTATGTATGTGTGTGTGTGTGTGTCTCTCTCTCTCTGTGTGTGTGTCTCTTTCTCTCTCTCTCTGTGTGTGTGTGCGTGTGTGTCTGTCTCTCGGTGTGTGTGTGTGTCTCTGTGTGTCTCTCTCTATGTATGTGTGTGTGTGTCTCTTTCTCTCTCTCTGTGTGTGTGTGTGTGTGTCTCTTTCTCTCTCTCTCTGTGTGTGTGTGTGTGTCTCTTTCTCTCTGTGTGTGTGTGTGTGTGTGTGTGTGGTGTGTGTGTGTGTGTGTGTGTGTGTGTACCTGGTACTTCCTGGATGATCACCTGACTGAAGTCACAGCTCACGTCAGGCAGCAGGTATTTCTTTGGGTCTGAGATCTCGTAGACCAGCTGTTCGGCCACCGATCCAAAAGAGACCAGTCCTCCAGTGAGAGGAGGTTTAGAGAGGAGGAAGGATCCATCGCTGCTCACCTCCACCACCGGGAAACCCATGATGTCCCTGAACGCACCATCAAGTTAGTGAGGTTTAAAGGTCCCCTATTATACTGCTTCTCGTCAATATATCACAGGTCTCAGATATATACAGAGCCTGTCTCTGATTGGCTGAAACACCAAACAGATCATTGCAGCATCCCATAATCCCCTCTGTTTCAGCCCTGTTTCCAAAGTGCTGATTCTCTGTCTGTTACTTTAGATGAAAATAAGGAGCCCCTCCCCACGCCCCTCTGAGAGACATTTGGTTAAAAAGAACTCAATGGTGCTCTAGGAGGAGATTCAGGTGATAAGGTGGGGGGGGGCTTACCTTGGTTGCTGATTGGCTAATGGTTACACAAGACAAAACATCGTGATGACATCATCAAGTGGCCAAAATCTGATCAGCTCATTTTCAGACAGGTTTTTATAGAAATGGATCAGGAGAAAAAGAGAGAGAATCTTTGTTCCTGAAACTTTCAGAGTCTCTTTACACAGAGGGGACACATGTTGATGTAGAAGAGACATGTGTCCCCTCTGTGTGAAGAGAGAGTCTCTTTACACAGAGGGGACACGTGGTGATGTAGAAGAGACATGAAGAAGAGGGGACACATGTTGATGTAGAAGAGACATGAAAAAGAGGGGACACATGTTGATGTAGAAGAGACATGTGTCCCCTCTGTGTGAAGAGAGAGTCTCTTTACACAGAGGGGACACATGTTGATGTAGAAGAGACATGTGTCCCCTCTGTGTGAAGAGAGAGTCTCTTTACACAGAGGGGACACGTGGTGATGTAGAAGAGACATGAAGAAGAGGGGACACATGTTGATGTAGAAGAGACATGAAGAAGTGGATTTTGCACAATAGGTGACCTTTAACCCAATCAAAACAGCCTCAATAAGAATCTTGAGAGTGTGGGAGAGAATCTCCTCTGGAGGAACACGGGGATTTTAGCCTCTGCAGACCATTTACATGCACTAAAACCTATAGAACACTACAGGAGAGGAAACACCACACAATGATCCCAGGCTCACCAGTCAGGGACTTTGTGCCAGTCGGTGAAAACGCCTCCTGTACTCTGAGCTCCACACTCTATCAGGTGACCTGCCAGACTACACACACACACACACACACACACACACACACACACACACACACACACACACACACACACACACACACACACACACACACACACACACACACACACACACACACACACACACAACACAACACCACACACACACCACACACCACACACAACACAGTAATAATGGTCAATATTTATTTAATAAAATACAATGTATAAAGTAAGATGTAATATAATATATAAAGTCAAATCTTTTCTTACTGTCCCAATGAAGGAGTCCAACAAAAAAGGAGAGAGCTCCCCCTGCTGTTTAAAATTAGTACTGCAACCGTTTTTTTAATTACGTATTTGTGTTGCAAATTAAACTGTTATTCCTGTTATACATAAATAATGCAAAGTGTGTGTGTGTGTGTGTGTGTGTGTGTGTGTGTGTGTGTGTGTGTGTGTGTGTGTACCTCCCAGCTGCCAGAAGGTCATACTCACTGCTCTCCCATCCAAACTGCAACACATTTAAAAAAAAAGAAGATAGTTAGACTGCGTTCATTCTGTCTTCAAATTAATTGTAATAATAATATAGTCGATTATTATAGATTTTAATCGTACGGTGTGCATCAGCGGTGCGAGCGTCACGGCGCTGTCGACGCAGCGACCCGTCACCACGATGTCAGCCCCGAGGTCCAGACAGCGCTTTATAGGGAGGGCCCTGAACACAACACAATAACAACAATAACAATAAACATACAAATAATAACCATAGAAACAATTAAAATGGAAAAGTACATAAAAAATATATAAAATTGCAAAAATGTGTCTTGAAATCAGATGAATAATTAAAGTAATGATGATAAAATTACAAGTAAAAAATAGTATAAAATTGTCAATATTAATTACATAAATATAATAATAAATAATAATAAAAATAACAATAGACGAATAAAATATTAAGAAAAAATACGAATTACACAAAAATATTATAAATAATTATAATTATTAAGAGTACATTTATAATAATAATAAATGTGTTACTGTTAAGAAAATCCTCATATAATGGACATAAACAACTTAATAATAGATATGTTTGTACCCGAGGTAAGCGTTCATGCTGTGGAGAGTTTTAGGAAGCTTCTGTCTGCTGCTGCCGTCGGCCATCTTTACTTCAGAGAGGCTGCTCCTCTGAGGGGGGAGGAGACAAGGAGAGGAGACAAGAGAACAGAGGATATTAAACATGAGAGGTGAAGAAACAAGGAGAGGTAAAAAGGAGAGGAAAGGAGGAAACAATAGAGGGAAAAAGACAAGAGAGGAACAGCATAGGAGAGGAAACAACCAGGAAGAGGACAGCAGAGAGGAAAGGAAACAAGAAGACTTCTACTACTGAAGACGATAATTAAAAGGATGACAATGACGATGATAAAGGTGATGCTGTTGCTATGGCAACCTTACATGTGGCATGAGGTCGTCTCCCGTCACCACGGCGACCTTAAGGTTGAGGCCGGCCTTCCTGATGACTTCCTGTATGGCTTCAGCGCAGGAGAGAGGGTTCACTCCTCCAGCGTTACTCACCACCCGGATACCTGAGCACAGGTAGGAGGAGGAGTTATAGAGACAGGGGGTCGTTAAGGAGACTCGTTAAGGAGACTCGTTAAGGAGAGAGGGTTCACTCCTCCAGCGTTACTCACCACCCTGATACCTGAGCACAGGTAGGAGGAGGGGGAGGAGTTATAGAGACAGGGGGTCGTTAAGGACTCGTTAAGGAGACTCGTTAAGGAGACTCGTTAAGGAGAGAGGGTTCACTCCTCCAGCGTTACTCACCACCCGGATACCTGAGCACAGGTAGGAGGAGGGGGAGGAGTTATAGAGACAGTGGGTCGTTAAGGACTCGTTAAGGAGACTCGTTAAGGAGACTCGTTAAGGAGAGAGGGTTCACTCCTCCAGCATTACTCACCACCCGGATACCTGAGCACAGGTAGGAGGAGGGGGAGGAGTTATAGAGACAGGGGGTCGTTAAGGACTCGTTAAGGAGACTCGTTCAGGGCACTCGTTAAGACGACTCGTTAAGGAGACTTTAGGAGCTCGTTAAGGAGACTCGTTCAGGGCACTCGTTAAGACGACTCGTTAAGGAGACTTTAGGAGCTCGTTAAGGAGACTCGTTAAGGAGAGAGGATTCACGCCTCACCATTACTCACCACCTGCCTGGATACCTGAGCACAGGTATGAGGAGGGGGAGGAGTTATAGAGACAGGCGGTTGTTAAGGAGGCTCGTTAAGGAGACTCGTTAAGGAGACTTAAGTTGCTTATTAAGGAGACTCGTTAAGGATACTCGTTAAGGAGACTTAAGTTGCTTGTTAAGGGGACTTTAGGAACTCATTAAGGAGACTTTAGGAGCTTGTTAAGGAGACTCATTAAGGAGACTTAAGTTGCTTGTTAAGGAGACTTTAGGAGCTCGTTAAGGAAACTCATTAAGGAGACTTACGTTGCTTGTTATGGAGACTTTAGGAGCTCGTTAAGGAGACTTTAGGAGCTCGTTAAGGGGACTTTAGGAACTCATTAAGGAGACTTAGGAGCTTGTTAAGGAGACTCATTAAGGAGACTTAAGTTGCTTGTTAAGGAGATTTTAGGAGACTCGTTAAGGAGACTTGTTAAGGAGACTCGTTAAGGAGACTTTAGGAGCTCGTTAAGGAGACTCGTTAAGGAGACTTTAGAGTTTAAATGGGATTTAAAATAAAGGGTTTCTCACCTTTCCTCTGGATGTCGTTGATGAACGGAGCGAGGGCGACGTGGACGAAGTCTGGAGCGTAACCCAGATTCTACAACAACACAGAATATATTATCATGTCTCATGTTGTCCCTACTATTGAATGGATATTCTATCAAAGTATGACGTTAACATCACCAGCAGGTACGCTGCACAGGTAACTCACATTAGTTGGTAGGTATCCAGTATATTTTATTCATCCCAAATTGGGAGATTATATTGTTCAAGCATTACACGAGTTAAAAATGTTTTTAAAAATGCAAATTAAATTGTACACTAGGAACAAGTATATACAAAATGAAGGACATAATCCCCTAGAGTATACACAATATAACGATATATTGAATAAATTGAGGCTACAGGAATATATATAAATATACTACAGACACATAATGGCATCGGTTTGAATATATTGAATAAAAGAGTTATGTTTCTTTTTCTTCTCCATATACTTTGCTCTAACTCTGTAAATGTCGCCTCTGTGTGACGAATAAAGGAACTACAGATCCAGTTTCTTCTGTGCAACATTAAATATTACCTCTGTTACAAAAGGAGTGAATAAAAGCAGCACATTAGTCTTTATTAATATTATAAATTAAGAGGTTTAACTCACGGGCGTCTTGGTCTTGGCGGCGGTGAGCAGAGACATCGTGATCTCACTGAGGTAGTCGAACACCAGGAAGTCCAGATTCCCACTGTGCACCAGCTGAGGCACTGGGATTACATATATATATACATATATATATATATATATATATATATATACATATACACATATATATATATATATATATATATATATATATATATTTATACACATTTCTACATTATCAATTATTAATGCGGATACATTAGAATAAGCAGAACATTTGAAAAAAAATATTTAAACAATTTTAAAGTCATTTTGATTAAAAGTCTCTTTATTATAATTGAATTTGTATTACGTTTATTTAACCCAGTTTTACATTTTTTATTTTCCTCATTAATTCTATGTATTTATTTAAATTATTTGCATTGACTAAATGTCTGATATGTGATATGTGTCATTTTTCTAAATAATTATATTTATTTGAATAATGTGTGTTTACCTGAGGTCGCGGTGTCCCCCCAGAAACCGGAAGCACAGCCGATCCTCACCGGCTTTGTTTCGGAAGAACTCGTGAACCTTCGGGAACTGGGTGACATATTAGCATTAGAGCTAACCTGTGCTAACCTGGAATTACATCTCAAACTCACGCATTTTCTCCAGTTTCTGCTCCGCGACAAACACGTAAACGCGTCGTGTGTCTGCCTGAGTAACTGAGGGAAGTTCTGCATGTTTAAAAAAGGTGTTTTATTAACGTAAAAGAGACCAAATAACGAGAGTTTGTCAGAGGTTTTTCTACTTTACTGAGTTCAAGGTGCACCGGTGCAGCCATAAAAACAGTCCGACCGGGAAACACGTCATGGAACGCTTCCCTACATCCGGGCTCTTTGAGTTCATATTAACGGTGTTCACAAGTGAAGATATAGAAATGTCTTTAAAAATCATTCACGAATTATTTCCAATTTCAAAAATACATTAATGTGACATATTATTGTTATTATTCAGATTATTGATGATATTAAAATGTTTCGTTGCCTTGAAGGACAGTATTTTGGGAAAGAATAACCCTTTTTTTAGATGATTAAATAAATCCTAATCCTTAAGTGTATTTCATCTCAAGCACTACATGTAATGCACTCTTTACAATATTCCTTAAACAATATTGATATTGAATGTTAAATGTAGTTATTATCCTTACTTTTTCCTAAGGTTTCCATGAAGTAAAAAATATGGAATAATCAGAGAAATATCCACATAGTGCTGAACATATTTAGGTTTGAAGAAATACAGTTAAATAAATTAAAATATATTTTATTGTCATAAGAAATATGTTAAAAACACATTTTAAATACTTCTTAATTACCCTAGGTTTGTTTTCCAATAAAACCAAAGTGTGTAGTGCAGTGTGTGTGTGTGTGTATCTGTGTGTGTGTGTGTGTGTGTGTGTGTGTGTGTGTGTGTGTGCGCGTGTGAGATGCAGCTGTTTAGTCCTATTAGTCAAAACGGCTTAGTGTATGGATTTGAATATCATGTAATCATTCTTGAATAATACAAAAATAAAGCACTGCAGGATCAAATGGCCTTTCCTCTTTGTTTTCATTGTTCTCCCTTATCTTTGTTAAGTGTTATTCACTGTATCTGACTGTCGGCGGATGGAAACACGATTTCCCTGCACAATGAGAAACCCGAACAAAGCTAAAGGCGTGATGGGAACATGCAAAGAAGCCGCAGTATGTCGGTGTATTTACATTCCTGCTGACCATTCATTGTCAAAGCGCTAGATTTTTGCATTTTCCCCATTACCGTTCGTCCCGATCTAATAAGGCTGCAGGAGGCAAACCGTAGACTTGGGCAAACACAACAATTAAAATTTAAAGTTTTTTTTAGGTTTTATCCTAAAATATGATGCATTACATTATATAATTATATATAAACTAGTCGAAATTGGCTCCACCGTCCATTATAGAAGTCAAAGGATCTGTTAATAATGTTCATAAATTAAAGTAAAGGACATTTATAACATTCTGCAAAAGATAAGTCACTTTTTTATTATTAAATAGGGCTTTAATGAGTATTAGTGTGCTCTCACAGACGTGTACAAATTACATTTTTAGAGATTTCTAAATTAAATGTGTGTAGATATTACACAACCAATAAACACACATTTACAATTTGAAGTAATTTTGTTCACCTTTATTATTTCATTCAAAAACAGTTGCATCATTGTACTACAAGAAAATGGATTATCACGCAGATACAAATACATCATCGAGTCATTTAACATGATATATTTTGGAAAGGATTCAGATAACATACACACTAAACAAAGCAATATATGTTGTTTAAACTCTGTTGATTGGACAAAACCAACATATTTGAAGACCGTTAGTAAGGGTTTGCAGTGCTGTAGGAGCAGTACTGCCCGTAGCTCTAGAAGGTTGCTGTGCCGAGTCTGAGACCAGCGACCACCTATAGCTATCTCTAGGCCAACCCGGTATCACGGCCAGACGTGAACATGTGACGATTTACCATGCTGGGAGACGTGAAGATGTCACGATTTCGTCCCTTCAAACGTGACAGTTACACGGTATTGTTAACATGGAGAAATACCCGGAAATGCCAAGCAAATGCTCTGCCACGACGGTCGGTTGTTATTGTCACTATAACTAATGGCATTCCCAGCCTCAGCTATACTTTGTGTTAACTGTTAATGAGCAAACACTAGCATGCTAAAAGACTAAACTAAGATTGGGAACATTGGTAAATACTATACCTGGTAAACACCCATATGTTAGCATTGTCATTTTGAGCACGTTAGCATGACTGTTAATTGATTTAGTCTCTGTCTCTCCCCTCCTCTTCAGGCCTCTTCTGTTTAAAAATGTCCGTCAACCATTCATCCTCCACCAATGACTCCGTTTCTCATCTGTCCGCCTCCTTGTTTGACTGCGCCATTATTGACTACCTGCAATACGCTCTTACCATTACCAACATCATCTTCCTCATCCCTCTCTCATTTTTTGTCCTCCGTCTTGGATTCCAGCGTTGCAAACAACAGCGATGTGGTTGCTCAACGGCGGTCACAAATCTGTCTGACTTTGTCACCTACAACTTGGCTGTCCTGGAGCTCATTGCAGCCTTAGGGGCCGCCATCGCCATTACCGGCCGCCTCATCGGTGACCCTGTGGTGGCCAAAGCTGGGTTACTCATTTGGATTTTCCCCTGGTATGGACAAATGCTTTTCCCAATCCTCTCCTGTGTGGAGCGCTACCTTGCTGTGGTCCACCCTATCACCTACCTGGTATTGAAACAGGTGTCCGGTGTCCGAATCAGAAACATCGCGACCGCCTACATTTGGCTGCTGTGCTTCGGGGGGCTGGGTTTCCATTTCCTGTTCAAGGAAGGCTCAAGGTTCACCTATTTACCAAGCACCTGCCAATTTGCAGTTAATGTAATCTCCCTTACTGTCAGCAGCGTTTCCGTTCTCCGCGTTCTGATTCGGCCCCGGCCAGGGGAGGCGGGGCGGGGACAGGAGGCGGGTTAGCCAATCACAGAAGAAGGCCTACCACACCATCCTGATCATAACTGGGGTGCTGTTCTTGAGGTTTGGGGGGAATCTGGTTTGCAATTTGGTAGGCTTCTCTTTCAACAGTGCTCAGTGTGTGGTGGTCCTGTTTGCACTGCTGTTCAATGTGCCCAGCAGTCTGGTGTTACCGCTGCTGTTTCTGCACAGAGAGGGAAAACTACCGGGCTTCAAACACAACCCTGAATCACATTAGTGTGTGCAATCAGATTATATATGAGACAAGGCTGAACTACACTAGTGTATGTGGTAATCATTACTAGGGAACTTCTTCTGCTTACGTTTAATGGCAAATTGCTGTCATCATCGGCGGTCACTCGTAGTCGAGTATGACTGTCCTCCTTCTTGGTCCTTGTGAGTCTTCAGGTGGGCGTAGAGGCCGATTCTGGACCCGTTTAATGGCAAATTGCTGTAGAATGAGTGCCACCAAATGTTTATCTCAATGTTCCCATTTCCTGATTGTTAACAGAAATGGAAACCACCCTATGTATATTATAACTAACTTTGGCCGTTAGGTAGGCATTATTATGGATGGATGGATAGATTTTTGGAGCTTCATCTAAAACAAAAATGCATTCATTGTAGAATGAGAGTTGTATGCAACAAGACAACATTTGACTTAAAAACCAACAAATAACCAATGATTTTCTTTGTAAATACATTTTCCTCGAGCAACGAGTGACTCCTCGCTCCGACCTGACTGTGAAAACAATGAACAAAAATAAAATGTGCATGACACCATTTACAGTAGAGTGACACGAAATCCATCATTTGTTTGACAATATGCAAACAAACCACAGTCCTGCAGCTGTGTGTCACACATGGTGCCATTAATTCACACACAGGTATTAATAAATGAGAATCAGATAGTAGAGAATCAGAGAGCACGGAGACACAGATCATCAACAACACCGTGACAAGGTGAGTGTTCTTTAATCAATATAACATTTGATATAATTAAAATGTCTGCTTTTCAATGTTGTGCCCATGTTTGTAAAAATAACGAATCACCAATACCATTTTAGCTATTTTTATAAACCTTAATTGACTAAATATACATATATATAAATATTCTGGAATTGTATTATCACATGCTTGTATATAAGAATCTGCATTACATAAATAAAAAGCTGCTTCTATATACAAAAACTGAAAAGAATGATGGTATTGTATGGTTTTATTGCTTTAATGAAGTTGAAACGAAGGTAGAAGTGATTCATTTAAAAGCATAAAATCCATATTTTATACAAAGGCATACATTTTATACATTTAGATTAAATATTTGTATTAAATACAAAACATGACATATACAGTATGTGTTTTGGTTGAAAAAGCTTTTACATTAAGAATATTTTACATCATCTAACCATTCGCGGAAATCTTTCAGTGCCTTTTCGGCTGCTAAACGGTGGAGGAAAAATCTTTATCCTGTAACAAAATATCCTTTTATTGATAACGCTCTTGGTGTGCCACAGGGATCAATTCGAGGCCCACTTCTTCTGAAAATAAATTTGAATGTTTTAATTGTTGCATCAGTTCATTAATTTCTCGTCTCCATTTTCTCCATAAAAGCAACCAATCGAAATGTCCGTCAACTCTTCCTCAAAGTACCACTGCTTAGACTCCAAAGTGGCAATGGTCGTCTTCATTACCTTCGGCATCACAAAGATCATCCTCCTCTACCCCCGTTCTGTATCCTCGTCTTCGCCCTGGGTTACCAAAGATGGCGTCGTCAGCGCTCCTTCGAAACTACGAGTCACTCCGACATCTTCACCTTCCACCTGGCCGCCGTAGAGATGATCCACGGGGTCACGGGCATCACGTACGTCAGCGGCATTATCACTGGCGATGATGAGGTCACTAAAGCGGGGGTGTGTGTCGGTTATATCATTTTCTTTGGACAGATTGGGTTTCACACCCTCACCTGTATAGAGCGATACCTGGCCGTTGTTCACCCCGTTGTGTACATGGGGCTGAAAAATGCACGTGGTGTCAAAATACGAAATATTAGCATAGCGTGCGTTTGGCTGCTGAGCTTTGCATTGAGCGGTGTAACATGTGGCTCCGGTTTGACCAGTGGGCCAATATTCAGCTCATTGGCCGTCACTTTAATCACCCTGTCTTTCTGCAGCCTTTCTGTTCTCTGCAGTCTGATTCGTCCAGGGCCAGGGGGCGGGAGCAGGGAGCGCGTTGACCAATCAAAGCAAAGGGCTTTCCACACCCTCACAGCCATACTGGGCGTGACGTGGCTTTGGTTTGCAGGCATGATCTTGAGTCTGTCTCTGGGGAAATCTAAGTTGCTGAACACCGAGGTTGGCTGTGCGCTGGAACATTCTTCAAACTGGTTCAGTCTGCCCAGCAGTCTGGTGCTGCCGCTGCTGTTCCTGCACCGAGCCGGAAAACTCTTCTGTGTGAAGTAATGTAATGTGCCGACTCGGAGGTTAGCATCGCAAGGGCTCCCTTAACAAAACGCCAATGGGATCTCTCGAATGGATTTTGGATTGGATTAAATGTTTATGATACTTAAAGGTCCCCTATTATGCGGTTTTTCATCAATATATTATAGGTCTCAGATATATACAAAACATGTCTCTGAAGTGTTTGGCTCAAAATACCAAACAGATCATTGCAGCATCCCATAATCCCCTCTGTTTCAGCCCTGTTTCCAAAGTGCTGATTCTCTGTCTGTTACTTTAGATGAAAATAAGGAGCCCCTCCCCACGCCCCTCTGAGAGAGATTTGGTTACAAAGAACTCAATGGTGCTCTAGGAGGAGATTCAGGTGATAAAGTGGGGGGGGGGTTACCTTGGTTGATGATTGGCTAATGGTTACACAAGACAAAACATCGTTATGACATCACAAAGTGGCCAAAATCTGATCAGCTCATTTTCAGACAGGTTTTTATAGAAATGGATCAGGAGAAAAAGAGAGAGAATCTTTGTTCCTGAAACTTTCAGAGTCTCTTTACACAGAGGGGACACATGTTGATGAAGAAGAGACATGAAGAAGAGGGGACACATGTTGATGTAGAAGAGACATGGAGAAGAGGGGACACATGCTGATGTAGAAGAGACATGGAGAAGAGGGGACACATGTTGATGTAGAAGAGACATGAAGAAGAGGGGACACATGTTGATGTAGAAGAGACATGAAGAAGAGGGGACACATGTTGATGTAGAAGAGACATGAAGAAGAGGGGACACATGTTGATGTAGAAGAGACATGAAGAAGAGGGGACACATGTTGATGTAGAAGAGACATGGAGAAGAGGGGACACATGTTGATGTAGAAGAGACATGAAGAAGAGGGGACACATGTTGATGTAGAGGAGACATGGAGAAGAGGGGACACATGTTGACGTAGAAGAGACATGAAGAAGAGGATTTTGCATAAAAGGTTTTAACACGCTTTGCAGAAATCTCCACATAATAATGTGGAGGAAATTCTTAAGAGAAACTGGTGAATGATTCATGGACAACGTTTGTCTTTTGTTATATTTAATAAAGTAATAAAGAAAGTCAATACACAATTGAAATCGATCTCAAATGCAGGAACAGAGCAGCTTCATCCTCAGAGGATAAAATGGCTTTCAGCCCAGAACACAGTTTACAGTCTCATTATATGTAGAGAGAATATCCAACTGGTGCCAGCCATCAATTGTTTTAGGCATTATCTAAACATCCCCATCATTAAAGTAAACCATTAAACCCCCCAGTCCTTACCCATTTGCAAATCCACCTTTTGCCCTTCCTGAAAGGTCAATCCTAAACATATGTCCCTGTTAAACACATATAGGACTAAAACTACAATTTAACAGAGTAAAAGGCAATCAGAGTATACAACATAATCTATACAAATGATTTAAGTGATTATATGAAAATGTTACACAACAAAGAACACCACTTTATGATTCTTGAAGCTTACTTACAATCAACAAAAATACAGAGATAAGGAATTACAGCACGGTCACAGCTTTTAACTTCAGAAATCAAGAGGTGGTGTTAATATGTGGAGATTATCCTGCTGAACTAAACGTGTAAGTATCATAAACGTTTGTTTGTATTTTCTGTAATAATCCAAAATCACGTGGAGAAATCCCATTGGCTTTTTGTGAAAGGAACCAGCCTTCAGGGTCAAACATAGAAATACAACATCCCTGCACCATATTTATTATATCTTATACATTTTCTACCGATGTTAAGAGAAATAGAATTCATGTTTTGGGATCATTTTGTTAGGGTCAGATTTGTTTTAGGATAGTGTTAAGTTTTCAGCTTGTTACTGCATAATATACAAACTCTCTTCAATTAAAAACGTCCTCTATATATCTCCATATTATCTTATGATTGTAACTGTATTTCAAACCGTTTGTGAATAAAATTACAGTTTAATGAAAGGATTTGATTACTTTTTGCCAGTGGTGTACTAAGTAACTTAGTATCTCAGAGGTACTTGTACTTTACTTGAGTATTTCCATTTTATGCTACTTCTACTCCACTACAGGTCAGAGGTAAATGGTGTACTTTTACTCCACTACATGTATTTAATCCCTTTAGTTACTTTACAGATCTGGATGAATGATGTGAAATATAACCAAGTGTTAAATCAGACTTTAGTTCCACCTGGAGTAAATCCACAAACTACCCTGCAGTATACAAAGTCATTCAAACTAGCTGCACCTTTACCAGCTTTGAGAACACTTTCATGATCAATCATTATAAAACATATCATATATATTATTCTGAAATGGACCAATCTGCACAATCACTACTTTTACTGTCGCTACTTTAACTATATTTTGATGAGAATACTTTTCTACTTTTCCTTGAGGAACATTTAGAATGCAGGACTTTTACTGTAACAGAGTATTCCTACACTCTGGTACTTCTACTTTTACTCAAGTACAAGATCTGAGTACTTCTGCTTTTACTCAAGTACAAGATCTGAGTACTTCTACTTTTACTCAAGTACAAGATCTGAGTACTTCTACTTTACTTTTGGTTTTTCTGCTTATTGCATCACGGCTTTAAAACTAAAGCAAGCTCTAGTATTTGCAGGATTTAAGACGCTACAACTCGTCATGCTGTTGAGTTTTCGCTGCCTCTTTGTTAATGTTCGTAGCCGCCCTGATCGCGGACTTCATGGCCGTCTCGATCCAGGCGTGAGGGAAGGCGGTGTGTTCCCCGGCAAAGTGCACCCTGCCTTCACTTCTGAACAGCTCCTTGGAGTAGTATTTTGAATGCTGGTAGGGAGTGAAGAGAGCAAAGGCGCCCAGGCTGTGAGGATCGGTGCTCCACTTCTTCACCACCACCCCGGTGCAAAGAGACCACACTTTGTTCCCGTGGATCCGCTCCAAGTCTCTCAGCGCCAGCTCCTTTTTCAAAGATTCAAAGATTCAAAGGTTTTATTGTCATATGCACAAAGCTACAGTGTAGAAATGGCAATGAAATTCTTCTGACCTGAGCTCCTCCAACAATGCAACATTTATAATAAAATACAAAAATACTAAATAAAAAGTAGTGCAAAAAGTCTATGTTCATGTAATTACAATATGATATGTACAAGAACAGAATATGAAATTAAATAATGTACATTAAGACAAAATTAAATACGGTTAATAATTAATTTTTTGAATTACGCTGACAATATACTTTATTTTAATAATTTATATTGTGACTTTTTTCCAAAGATAATGTATTATTTATTGACTTTATACTTTTTTCCGACTTATTTCATTCTGTTTTTTTACAAACTATACTTTGACTTTTTTCCGAGATATTTTTCATTATTTTTCAAAAGTTTAGAGATAAACTGTTTTCCTCATGTTTTTTTCGATATGTTTTTGCAACTATTTTCTATTTCAACTAAGTATATTGCAAGATGACAAACAGATGAATGTTTATCGGGGCACTTTACAGACCTTGAGGTCTTCGTCGCTCACTCCCAGGAAGAGGAGGGAGTCCTCAGCCCAGGTGTAGGAAGCCAGCAGAACCCCGATTTTATTGTTTGGGAAACTGTGACTCGGGTAGTAGATGAACCGAGAAGGACCGTCGGTGATGCTCTTCCCGCCTTTGATGCCGTCCTCCAACCAGAACTTCTCTTTAAAAGTGAGGATGATCTTAGTGGAGCTTCCGTAGTGGACGCCCCAGGACTTCAATCTTTTTAATGGACAGAGGCGGATCAAAGTCCATGAAAAGAGCTGCTTTGGCCGTGGTGGTCACCAGGACCACGTCGGCATGAAGGTCAGTAAGAGGGAGTTCTCGATCAGTCTGATAGGACACGATGACCCCTCGATCTGATTGGCGGATACGTTTCACCTTAGAGTTGAGGAGGATGGGGACGTGGTCTTTGAGGACGTTCTGGAAAGCTGTGGTCAGCAGATCAGTCCCGTTGGTCACCTCATAGTACCTGTAAGAGAAAACTATTTTAGTCTCCTTGTATCAGCCACAAATGTAAGTAATATGTGATCGGTGACCTCCAGGTATCTCTATATGTGTGCCGTTGGAGAGGCAATAAAACACATGTTGATTAAATCTGAAACTCCACATATTCAACCACTTTATGATCTTTGAAGTAAAAAAGCTAACGTTAGGCTATAAAGGAACTACAGCACGGTCACATGACTTCACGTCACCACCGCTAAGCTAAAGGTGGCTAATGTTGGGCTATAAAGGAACTACAGCACGGTCACATGACTTCACGTCACCACCGCTAAGCTAAAGGAGGCTAATGTTAGGCTATAAAGGAACTACAGCACGGTCACATGACTTCACGTCACCACCGCTAAGCTAAGGCGGCTAATGTTGAGCTATAAGGGAACTACAGCACAGTCACATGACTTCACGTCACCACCGCTAAGCTAAAGGTGGCTAATGTTGGGCTTTAAAGGAACTACAGCACGGTCACATGACTTCACGTCACCACCGCTAAGCTAAGGCGGCTAATGTTGAGCTATAAGGGAACTACAGCACAGTCACATGACTTCACGTCACCACCGCTAAGCTAAAGGTGGCTAATGTTGGGCTTTAAAGGAACTACAGCACGGTCACATGACTTCACGTCACCACCGCTAAGCTAAAGGTGGCTAATGTTGGGCTATAAAGGATCAACAGCACGGTCACATGACTTCACGTCACTACCGCTAAGCTAAAGGTGGCTAATGTTGGGCTATAAAGGAACTACAGCACGGTCACATGACTTCACGTCACCACCGCTAAGCTAAAGGTGGCTAATGTTGGGCTATAAAGGAACTACAGCATGGTCAGATGACTTCACGTCACCACCGCTAAGCTAAATGTGGCTAATATTGGGCGTGATGACGTTTAGTCGTCTCATTCAGACACTTGTAAGCAACCGCCTTTTTTTTTTTTTACCAGTGGGTTATTATCTGACGTATTTTATGTCGTAGAACAAAAGGTGAACATTGGATAAGCTTGTCTTCGAGAGGAGGAACAGTAAGTGGTTAATTTCCTCATTAAAGACTTATTGCTGCACTGCTCTAGCCCGGAAATGAATTCAGGAAAAAGTTAAACATTGAAACGGTACTTGATGGTGTTGTTGACGTCGTTCTGGAGGTAGATAACCTCGGTCAGAGCCAGGTTCATCAGGCTCTCTTGGTTCAGTAGGTCTCCGATCATCCTAATCGCCTCCGGACTCACGTCTTCTCCATTCAGATAATCCTGGGAAACAGATGTTTTCTACATTATAGTCATTATCTTTAAATATTCTGTCTTTCATCAAAGCAAAAAGTGTTCTACCCTTGTACAACGTGCATTGGAAGTACATCAAATTAAAAAAATAAGAATTCAAATTACCTGCAAAGAGTACTGGTCGTACTTATGTAGTGCAGCTTTGCAGCCCTGTGCCTTCACATCATCTTTCACCTAGAGAGAATATTATTAACATCTCAGCTGTTATTTGGTATTTGTATGCATATTGTGGGTGAGGAACAATACCAAGCGATAATAAATAAAACAATTCAGAGAAAATCTGTGTAGCAATCATTCAATATTGAATATTCTCTTTTGTGATATTGGGTAAATTAATTTGCCAGTATTATTATTATTATCATATTCTTTTCTTTTTTTACTTTTATATATAATCTTATTACAATTATTACTATTATTATTATTCCATTTTATTGTGTTTATGTACAATGTACCCTCTGCAGCGCTCTCTGCAGCAGATCGTTTGCAGACTTCCCAGTCTCGTTCTTCCACACGTTATACTTCAGGATGTTTGGATCAGCCTTCACAGCGGACGTATTCTTCAGCTGCCCGTTCACCAGGATGAAAGTGCTCATGTCCTCCATGATGAATGGATTCAGCTTCACCCCCAGATTATTAGCAAACCAGTGGAGGATGCTGCCAAAAGATGCATTCACATTTTTCAGACTTAAAGGTCTCCTATCATGCAAAATGCACTTGTTGATGTCTTCTCTACATAAATATGTCCCCGGTGTGTCCCCGGTGTGTCCCCGGTGTGTGTCCCGGTGTGTCCCGGTGTGTCGGGAGACTCACAAAGTGTCAGAAAATAAAACCCTCTCTCTTTTCCTCCGTACCCACATCTCTAAAAACGCGGGAACAACGGAGCTGATCCAGATTTGCTGCGTCATGACGACATTACTAAAATGTGGGCGTGCTTTACACCCACGGGCCAATCAGAAACGTTGCTGTCAGAAACAATGAGATGTGTTTTGGACGTAATACGGTCTTTGTTTACATTAGCATTGCTAACACTCAGAGCCAGTGGTGTCTTATTTGAAGCATAATCTTTTTTTTTAATAGTCTAATAAATATAAAATCATTGCCAGTGTTATCAGTTCCAAGTGTGTATTTGTTGTAATAAGGACGAAAACATAATAGGCAGATTTCACAGTAATTATAATAAAAACGTAGCTCAAGCATTTATGCAACTTGATTTGAAGCGTGTGTGTGTGTGTGTGAGCAGCACCGTGTTTTTTTATTATTTGTCTCGCGTCGCACAAATTGAGACTATGTCCCGCATTTGAGTGACAGTCGCGCAGAAATGCCGGCTCGGTTCGCTGACGGCCAGCACCGCCCTTTATTATATTTTTTAAACGGCATCATGTAAGTTGCGCTGACAGGCTACACAGAGGTACACAGTGTGCCCCCCCCCGAGCGCGTCCATAGTGTCTCTCCCCCCCCACCCGAACCCGTCCACCCAGTAAAAAAATCCCCACTACACCACTGCTCAGAGCTAACCTGTACTGGAGAGAGCATGTGTGTGAAGAAGCAGGAAATAAAAAGGAACTCACCTTGTGGTAAACCTGAGAGAGAAAGAGTTTGAGCTCCATACTGTTTCAGAAATAATGCTTGATGTTAGCTACAGACCCAGAATCAGCCCTTTAGTAACAGCTGAAATAGAGGGGTTTGAGGCTAGAATGGGTGATCTGTTTGGTGTTTTGAGCAAAACACTTCATAGACATGTTTTTTATACATTTTGATATATCTGAGACCCATAATATTCGCCTAAATAGGAGACCTTTAAGGCGAATAACATTTATTTCTTCAAACTTGTCTTGAACTCACTGGTGAAAGCTGGGGATCCTCATGGCTCCCAGGTCAGCGAACCATCCCTCCTCCTTGTTCCTGTGGGTATGCACCCGGCCTCCAACACGCCCACTGGACTCTACTATGGTTACCTTGTACATATACATATAAAAATAAGGTCATTAAACGTGTGATTTCCAAAAAACAACCTTTAAATGAAGTCTTTATTCAGTCTTCAGTGTGTTGCATCCTTTAAGGAGCCTTGGGATATACCTTGTGCATCTGACAGCAACTTTAATTTCTTGAATCTTATTTTAGAGCCTTTAGATCAGGGGTGCCCACACTTTTTCAGCTTGGGAGCTACTTTTAAAACGACCAAGCCCAAATGATCTACCTACAGGGCCGCCCCTGCCCAATCTGTGTCGCGAGCGCACGCGGGGGGATGCTAGTGGACTAAACGGCGGATAAACTGTGAAACTGCGCTTCAGATGAGGAGGTGAGGCCCCCTCATAACTGCATGAACCCGTATGGCACAATACAACTCAGACTGGCTTACCTGTACGTCAATCAAGTGGCAAATGCCATAGTAAGGATGGATGATAGGCTAACTTTATTAAAAATAAATAAATAAATAAATAAATGTTTTTCTTATTTTTTTTTCAATGCCATGCGATCTACCCACACTACGGCGATCTACCCACACTACCGCGATCTACCCACACTACGGCGATCTACCCACACTACGGCGATCTACCCACACTACGGCGATCTACCCACACACTACCGCGATCTACCCACACTACGGCGATCTACCCACACTACCGCGATCTACCCACACTACCGCGATCTACCCACACTACGGCGATCTACCCACACTACGGCGATCTACCCACACTACGGCGATCTACCCACACTACGGCGATCTACCACACTACCGCGATCTACCCACACTACCGCGATCTACCCACACTACCGCGATCTACCCACACTACGCGATCTACCCACACTACCGCGATCTCCCCACACTACGGCGATCTACCAACACTACCGCGATCTCCCCACACTACCGCGATCTACCCACACTACCGCGATCTACCCACACTACCGCGATCAACGTATTGGGCACCCCTGCTTTAGATAATAAGAAATGGTATTATAAAGCAACTTTAACGACAGAAATGTCATTTTAGAGCCTTTACATCATGATAAAGAGTTTCAAAAAGCAACTTCATTTCTTAACTTCTATTTTAGAATCTTTAAGTCATAAACAATAGTTTTATAAACCAATTTTCACTACTTTAAGTTCGTGTAGAACATATCAATCATAACAAATTGTTTTATAAAGCAACTTAATTTCTTAAATCCTATTTTAGAGTCTTTAGATCATGAGAAATAGATTTATAAAGTATATTTAATTACTCTCATTTTATTTTAGAGCCTTTAGATGTTGAGAAGTTGTTTTATAACGCACTTGTTTTCCCTTAACTCCTGTTTTAGAGTCTTTAGATCATGATAGTTTATAAGTGTATTTAGAGCGTGCACCTGGTGCCCGGCGTCCTGCAGCAGCTTTGCGGCCGTCAGTCCTGCAGCCCCGGCCCCGACAATGACCACGTGATGGGAGGAGTTGATGTGAGGAAGGCCCTTCTTCACCGTGTTCAGGAGAACCTTGTAGTCTTCGTCGTGAAGACAGTCCTCCAGATGATCCTCCAGATATTCCTCCAGAGTTTCATCCACACTCTCAGCAGCTGATGATGTGTTCCTGAGCCACAGAGTGAGCAGCAGCAGCCGGACACACCTGGAAACACAGATATTATTATTATTATTATCTATGTTTATCTATTATTATTATAATAGTCAATGAAGAGAGGGAAATGTAATCTGAGCCTCTGTGCTTCCCTTAGTGCTTAAATAATCGATACAGCATAGTATCGCGATACCTTGCGTGGTGATATCGTATCGATACACGGATACCAAGTATCGATATTTTATGATATAAACTTTTTTTTTAAATTGTAATTTTCTTTAAAAAAAATGTTTTCTTCTATAAACTGTAGCATATCCCTGAAAGACGGTCGTATATAAAACAGGAAGTTACGTTAAGACATGCATACAATTGCAATGAAAGTAACCAAAACAAGCCATCTCCTTTTCAGGTTCAAAGAACACACATTGGTTATTTACATAAACTATTCATATTGCAAATACATGTTTTAACAGGAAGGGAAGACGGACATCGATATGACAATATATCGCAATATATCGTATCGCAATACTTAGCATATCGTAGAATTGCAATACTATCGTATCGTGGCTTAAGTATCGCGATAGTAACGTATCGTGGGGAGCCTGGTGATTCCCACCCCTAGTGCTTAAAAATAAATAAGAATTAAGTGCAAAAGAAACATTTAAAAAATGATTTATTAAACAAGGAACAGGTGTATATAATATGGCAACAAATAATTAAAGAACACTAATTTAATTTAAAAAAAAGAAAGTTTATTAAGGATTATAAAATATGGCAAAATAATAAAATTGCAAAGAAAATTAAAGAAAGTCGATTTAATCAACAAAAATAGTTTTTATTAATCATTATTCTGATGATTTCCTTTTTTAATGGGATAAAATATGGCAAAAGCCTGAATACATGTTATATGTTAATAAAAAGTCAAGTCTACATTTGTAATGACTTGACTTTAAACCTAGTGGGTTTATATCCTCACTTCTTTTAACACAGCATGTGACCTGTAAAATACTTCCTGTGAAATCCTTATTTTTCATCGGAGATGAATGATAACTGAAACCATGAACTCAGAAAGCAGAACAAGTGACCGCAGCAAAATCTGCATGAAAAACTCTCAACAGACATTATTTTATCAGACATCATTTTAGGGAAGATGTCTGTCTCTGATATTTTGTCATTTTAAAATAGAGTAAAAACACAACATTGCTGCAAAAAGTTACTCACAGGATTTCCACTTCACTGACTGAGGATCCATCTCTGTTCAGCTTTCTGAAGAAGGGAAACAGAAACCAGAGGAGGCACACATCATTCAGTCCTGACAAACATGTACAGTATTTCATCTTGTAAAGTGACGAGACAAACACCATTTACAGTTATTAAGAAACACACCAGAAGGATCTTTCAGCCGCAGTACCTGAGAGTGTGTGTGTGTGTGTGTGTGTGTGTGTGTGTGTGTGCTCTCTGCTGTCTCTGAGCATCCCATCTATTTATCACCAGATTGTCAAAGCAATATCTTTTTTTTATTAAATGAAATGAAAATGTTATAAAATTAAACACATTTATATTATATATATATTTAAAATTATATATTGGATTATTATGTTTTCCTTTGTTTACTTATCTTATCTCGTGCCCTCATTGGTCATGTGTGCGTTCGTGTGTGTTGGAGGAGGGGCTCTGTGAGGAAGTGGCACATTTTTTCCGGTTGTGTATTTTCACATTCTAGCGCACTCGAACTGGTTTCTTCAAAATGACCTACCCCACCTTTAAAGAATCCAACTCTAAATGGAAAGTTTGTGATTTTAACACTTTTTCGATGAAACAATGCACACAAACATTATTTTTTTTAAATATATGTTTTTAGATGCTTTACTTTGATATCTTTCATGTTATTTTAACACAACATTACTTTTTTCAACATGCTGTTTATTCATATTTTTCAACATACTGTGATATGCATTTAGTTTTTCTCCGGGACTTTTTCCATAACATTTCTGAAAAACTGCACAGTGATTGTTATCAACATACAACATGCAACTAATACATTATATAATATTGTGACTTTTGTGATATTTCAACATAATTACTTGTACATTTTTTGTAGGGCTTCAGGATATTTGGCATGTCATGCATAAACCTATGTCATCTTTCTTGAAACTGAGGTGCTGTCCCTTTTACAAACAATTATTTTTCTGCTTCTTCATCCTCTGAACTTTCCTCGCACGTCCCTCTTCCTTCAGACATCACAACAGGCAAGTCAGATTGTGAAATGAAACACCTCTTCCCAAGCGTGACTTCCCTATTGAGGGGGTGCGGTCTAGGGCAGTAGGGCCTAACCTGATTGGCCAAATATACTAATATGCAGAACGTATGGTATGTTTGAAAAAGACTAACCATTTATCCAGTTCAAGCTGTCTTTAAGATGTGATATTGCGATAACAATAGGTTTAAAATATATTATGCAGCCCTACTTTTTGACTAACTGTTTTATACTGTTTTTTTTAATTTAGATTTTCAACATACACAATGACTTTTTAATTTTCGTTTTTACAAACTATACTTTGACGTTTTCCGGAAAATCGTGACAAACTGACTTATTCTTAAATTTGACATACTAAAGTACGACTTGAAAATACTATATCGTGACATTTTGTTTTAAATAAAAAAGGTCATCAGACACTCACAAAAGGACGGACATCAAAGGTTTATTATGTAAAACCCTTCATGCAGATCTAGATCCCTCCGCTTCGCGTCGGGCTCCTGATCTGCCTGTCGGGTGTTCTTTTCCCCATAATGACCAAGTCGCTGCACATTATCCCGCTTATCACACGGCCACATTCTCAACAAAGTAACGATATGACTCCCAATATGAATTGAAATGCTTTTATAGATTTAGAAAATGTTTTTATTGATTTAAAAAATAGTACGCTATTATTTATTTAAAATGACATGCATCCGCTAAGAAAAATAGTCCGTTGTTACTGTTTGAACTAACGTAGCAACGGCAGGAACTGCTTCGATAGCGTTTTTGAGGAGCTTTCTGATTACAGATTTGAAAAGTAGCACAATCCATGATGTCAAAGCTTGGAAAGTATCTAGATATCCCTGCCCTGATGCCAAAGGAACTGCAACTGAATATGTGTCGCCGTTTGATGTCTATGTCTGGACCGCTGCGTAAAAAGGAGGGTTTCTGCCCCGTTACTTCTCCGCTGTTTTTCTTGCCCAGTTTGAGCCAAATTGTATACAGTTAAATCGACCGAACTTCTTTGTAAGCGTCCTTAACAACGGTCAATAAATCCTTGACAGCGGTCTGTCTGTTCTGGATTAACAACGTGTCACGTGTTCTGAATTGACCAATCAGAATAGAGTATTCAACTAAGCCATGTAATAACAATATATACAAGACAGAGGTGGGAAGTAGTGGAGTACAAATACTTTGTTACTGTACTTAAGTAAGTTATATTCATACCCCTTTCATCACATTAGTATGCATAGAAAGTGACAGAGTCATGACAGGTGACACTTATGATCCTTACTACTAATGTTATGATCCCTAATAAACCTTTGATGTGAGGTGTGATCACAGATGTCATATGTTTTATGAGGTGTTGTTTTATGGTGTGTGATGTTTGTGAGGTGTTGTTTATTATGGTTTATTACATGGTTTAGTTGAATACTCTATTCTGATTGGTCAATTCAGAACACGTGACACGTTGTTAATCCAGAACAGACAGACCGCTGTCAAGGATTTATTGACCGTTGTTAAGGACGCTTACATCTGCACAAAGAAGTCCGTTCGATTTAACTGAATGCAGTTTGGCCGAAAAGCAAACTGCATGCAGTTTGCTTTTCAAACTGGGACAAGAAAAACAGCGGAGAAGTAACGGGGCAGAAACCCTCCTTTTTACGCAGCGGTCCAGACATAGACATCAAACGGCGACACATATTCAGTTGCAGTTACTTTGGCATCAGGGCAGGGATATCTAGATACTTCCAAGCTTTGACATCATGAATTGTGCTACTTTTAAAGCAAGCAACGACGTTTTCAATCTGTAATCAGAAAGCTCCTCAAAAACGCTATCGAAGCAGTTCCTGCCGTTGCTACGTTAGTTCAAACAGTAACAACGGACTATTTTTCTTAGCGATGCATGTCATTTTAAAATAACTGTCAGCTTTTAACTATTTAATAATAGCGTACTATTTTTTAAATCAATAAAAACATTTTCTAAATCTATAAAAGCATTTCAATTAATATTGGGAGTCATATCGTTACTTTGTTGAGAATGTGGCCATGTAATAAGCGGGATAATGTGCAGCGACTTGGTCATTATGGGGAAAAGAACACCCTTCATGCAGATCTAGATCCCTCCGCTTCGCGTCGGGCTCCTGATCAGCCTGTCGGGTGTTCTTTTCCCCATAATGACCGCGTCGCTGCACATTATCCCTTACATGTTGTATTGTTGGAGGAGCCTGGGACTAAAGAAGTTAACTGCCATATCTAAGCCTTTGAATCTTTGAAATAGAAATGAGCGTTTCCCAGAAGAACTGGAAGATTCCAGAAAGATTGCAGAAACTTACCAAACCGGTTCAGCGGCTCCTCTCTCTGTGTCAGGCGTTGCCGGGTAGAGAACAAAGAGACGAACAGTTGATCGCCTTTAACACGGAAAAAAAAAGAAAAAAGTTTAGTTCCCGACAACAACAAAACAATAAAAGCCAACATACAGGTACTTTGGATTTTTGACAGCAGGTCACATGTAAAGAAAGAAGGACATGCTTAAACGGCTGCCTAGTAAGTCATGTCCTCTATCTGCCCCTTTCATCCCTATACATCTCTAATGTCCGTGGGACTTGGACCGTAGGGTTGCTGGTTCAAGTCCCCGAAGAGACCTAAATATGGAGTTTGGACTGGTACTTGGAGAGTTCACCTCCTGGCCTTGAACAGTTTCTTTGGCAAGTGGAGGTTGTTAAAGCTGGTGACGCTGCAAATTAAGGAATTATGCTTTAACCTGAAATACTAACACATAATACGGCAATGTTGAAGCGTCCTAAAGCAGACAAACAGGCACATTTCACTGTGTGTGCTTTGTTAAAGAGGGTTCATCCCTCCGATTCTATCTATCTAAAGCAGGGGTGCCAAACTCAATTTCCTCACGGGCCACATTCGCATTATGGTTGCACTCAAAGGGCCGGTTGTAACTTTAAGACTATATAAAAATACATATATAAATATTTTATATATATAAAATAATGTATTATATTACATTATTGCCTCTGCATTGAATTATTATCGGATAGGGTAATAACTTCATAATTAACTACGTCTGAAAGCAGAATGAGTGAGAATGCCACAAAATGATTTTAAAAGAAAAGCAAAATTCTGGAAAAAAAGTCAAAATCAAAAAAAAGAAGTGACATTTAAAAAAAAAAGGCAAATTCTGAGAAAAAAGTCAAATTTGAGATGCATTGTGGGACATGTAGTGTATGGGCAACGTGCTTCTGGAAATCGACATGTAACCATATAATAAACATATTATATTCTTTGCAAGCTCTTACGGGGCCGCAGGAGATGAAGTCGCGGGCCTTGAGTTTGACTCCCCTGATCTAAAGGCCCACCCTGGCCTAAAAAATACCTTTAAAGAAACCAAAGAAAGATTGTTAGCGTCTTACCTTGACCTTCGTGGACTCGCTCTGCAGAATGGCTCCCTGTGATGTGGCAAGCATTTATAAAGGGTGCACACTGGGAGTGTTCATCAGAACTATCGTCTCATCTGATTTAATATGTTAGCAGTAAGACACATGTGTGTGTCACACCCTGATTGGTTCATTTCAACACAAAGGAGGTCCAACTGCTCTGGTCACATTTCACAGAGAAAAAGCCAGCAGGATTTCTGGTCATGAATTAAAGTTAAAAAGGCAGAAGAATGATTTACAATAAAAATAAATAAATACAAAAGTAAATACATTTTTTTTTGTAAACATTAGAAAAAACATTACAAATGGGCAAAACAAATTGAATAAAGGACAAACGGTCCGTCCTGATCATTAATCTAAATCATATATTTTTAATTTAAAGTTTGCTTTTACAATGATACCGTTGTTGTTTGTTAAATGAATAACTAAACAATTGAATAAATCAATCAATCAAACAGAAGAAGAAGAAGAGGAGGAGGTTTGAGCACCTTGAACTCTGTTGGAGTCGGGAGGGCTGTTCATTGATTCCGGCAAATTACTCAGACCTCCTAATTGACTAACAGAAGCTATTGAGTCCATGTAAGTTTACTGCTTGGCTCAGATCCACCAAGGTCAGCAAGGTCTCACCTCTATTAACTCCTGACGAACCAGGTTCAATTAACTGCTGTTTCAATTCAGACGACCCGCTGAATCTGTTTAAGCGATCCCGAAGGATTTTGATATCAGTAATGAGGTGTGGCCCTGCCTAAGTGTGAGTGTGGCAGTGTGCAATCTTACCTTAAAGCAGGAGACCGCAGTTTTCCCAATCCAAAGGGTGGGATCAGTTTATTTGAAAGAAAATGGTCCACACTTGTAGTGGGTTTTTATCTTCTCGCGTTACAATATGACAATCATACAAAACATATCATGCTGTGGTCATTTTTCTAATATGAAACCTCAATTCACAGTCTAACATTTATTTCACTAAATTGTAACTTCAACTGCCCAATTCAGTTGTGACATTCAAATCTTCCGACAGAATCGAGAGGAATCTCCTCATAAATCGCCGGTGCTAAAAACACATTCAAGCCGACAACATTTAGGGGGATTTCCTCATAAATAGTCAGTGATCTGATCTAACAGTTTCAAACTTTCATTCAACAACTCACTCAAGGCTTTAGTCTAATTCCGACAGAATCTAGAGGAATCTCCTCACAAATCGCCGGTGCTACATGTAACCGGTTTGACGCCACATGTGATCTCTGCGTCGTGTTGTGTGATCGAATGCAAACGACTTCCTTCTTGCCGACCAGGATTTATTATCTGTGCAAACAGAATATAATGCCAGCAGGAAATGGCTTCATCAGCTTTCTACCTCAATACTTCTCCTCAGAGAAGCCTGAAGCTAACTGAAGAAAGTAGCGCGAGTCTGCAGAAATGTGCCGGTGCCAAGAGTACCAAAATAAAACGTACTTTTCAAAATAAAAGCATCTAAAAAATAAAGTGACTGACAAATTTTACAAAGAAAATATGGATATAAACACGTGAAGTTATACATCGGTTACATAAACATTCAAACTTTCATTCAACAAATCAACATCACATACACACCTATGTCGAGCTCCTCATATCTGTTCAGAAACTAGACAAAAGTTAAACAAGTACAAACCACAGACTGTCTGTGTCATGGTGAATACAGTCGCTGGTTGTGAGTGTGGACGGAGCAGATACAACGTTAGCTTAGCCTGATCGATCCCATCTCCATTCAGAAAACACGCATTTTAAAAGAGTGTTTACGTCACTAGTTTAGCATATTCAGCCCGGTTGTTGGCCCGGTAAGAACCTCGATCCGTGCTACGCGCTGCAGTGGAAAAGCGCCATTATTACAGGTTCAGCGAGCTGCATGAGACTGATACTGACGGGGTGTCAGGAGAGAGAGAGGAAAAGAGAGCACCGCATTTATTTTTCCCATTTTATTATCCAGAATTACTGTAAACTTTTGAATAAAGTGGTTAATCGACTATTAGTAGTTTGTTTCAATGTATTACTTATGTTGTTTTTTTCATTAACATAAAATACATCTCATGTACCCCCTGCAGTACTCCAACGTACCCCTAGGGGTCCACGTACCCCCATTTGAGAACCACTGCTCTATATATATGCAGCTGACCTGTGGTCAGTACAACAGACCTCAGCAGACCAGTTGACTTCTTACTGCCTATCATTCACTGTCAGCAGACACGTAATTTTCAGAACTCTGTGCAGTACACATTTTATTTGAACTTGTTTTAGATGTCATTGTTGTTTTCAAAATGTAACTCCTGATGGTTCAATTTGTCAGGATTATATTCTAGCTCAGCTGAAAAGTCAGATTTATTCAGTTAACTACAATTGTGATTACTCATGATGTGTCTTTCTTTAATGCAGTAACCCACAATGAGCACCTACATCTCAGAGCTTGAATTTTGACTTGAGCCGTCCCTTATAGATACTGTCTTTTTTCGTTAGTGAGCCGGATCATTTGGCTCGGCTCTCTTAATGCGCCGGCTCTTTCGGCTCTTCGTGTCAACATAGTTTACCACGGAGCCTCAGTTTCGCCGCTGCGAGACTCTGGTGCTCGCAGCTCAGGCGCGTGCTCCACTAGCACCGCGCACGTTCCGTGTTGTCCTGTAGCAGGCACCGCCGATGTCGGGGAAACGATCTTCAATACTCAGAAAAGAATCCCACCAGACTCCTTTGCCCCTCCAACAGAGGGATGTTCTGTCCTTTTTTCCTTTTCGTTATTTCAAGCGACAAAAACTCTCGATCTTCTCTCAAATTATTAATATTTTTGGACGCCCTCGGCTCGAGTTCAGGGCGTCCCGAGCTGAATAAGAGCGTCAAATGACGGCAAGACGCCCCCCTGGCGGAAACGCTGCTTCCAAGTGTTTAAAGCACATGTCATGCTTTCATTTCATGGCTCAGTGGGGGGGAGCAGACCCATGTGAGACAGTATCAACGGCTCTAATGTTGGTGTGCCTCCTGAGTCTTTGGAGGAGGAGCAGCAGTTTGAGGAGTGTCATTCTCTCTGGGAGCAGGAAATGGGGTCCATTCTCGGACCAAACCATTAATGTCATTGCATGTAGAGCAGCCATAGCATCTCTGTGACTGCACTCAGCCGGACTGCAGCAGGGCTGAACTGGGTGACTTTTAGTGAAGCCGTCCAAGGCCATAGACAAAATGGAACCACGTACTAACAAAAGGGACACAAGGTCTGACAATGACAATGTCTCTCTTTACCTTTTGGCCTAATTGTAAAACAAATTAGTGGAAAAAATGTGGAACACTAATCCATCATCATGTGAAATTTAGAGTTACTTTAAATAATTACTTATGGGTTGAAGTCAAATCAACATTAACATTAGAACTAAAGTCAGTCAAAATTGGACGTGCACGGATCAGAATCTAATCAATACACCATTTTCCCAGCTCTGTAATGAAAAGGATAACAAGTTTAGGTTCATTACAGGAGTGTTAAAACACCCAAACATGCACACTTATCTTCTTCTAGTAGAGATTAGAGGACAGGTCTAATGTTGTGAACAAAATTATCAAGTCAAAGTTATTTCATTTATTTTATCTTATGTACCACATTTAATTTAATAATTCATCTTGAATTACTAATAACTCTAAAGGCAACAATTTACAATGTGGATTAAGGTGAATACTTGTGTGTGTGTGTGTGTGTGTGTGTGTGTGTGTGTGTGTGTGTGTGTGTGTGTGTGTGTGTGTGTGTGTATACAGCTTGTCTGCACAAGGTTAAAACTTGTTGGGACAGCAGTGAGAATGTGAGGCGCCTGTTATGAGAAACTACTTGTTGCCTAGACTGAACTCGAAGGAAGCTCGACTGGAGAATTTAAAATAAATCAAAACAAATGTACATTAATTAAATACATTTGACATTTAGCTTGAGCTGGCTTTAATACTTTCTTCATGGTATTCAAATTGGGCTCAAGTAGCACCTTTACCCATGTGTTTAGCTAGTTCTGAGAGAATAATCAACATTGTGCATAGCAAGATAAAGCACGCTAACACCTCAGCTGACGCCAGCAGAGAGGAGCAGGGAGACAAAGCACTGAGAGCACAGCAGCCCAAGGTTGCAGGCTAAAATAGAAATCATATACTGGTTTGTTTAACACCTTTATGTTTACCACATCATTCCATATTATGTTCTTTCATAGTTTTGATGTCTTCGGTATTAATCTACAATGTAAAGAATAATCTAAATAAATAAAACCTTCGGATGAGAAGGTGTGTCCAAACTTTTGACTGGTACTGTATGTGATCAAAGGTTTTCAAAAGCTGCAGCAACTGTCATGGGGGGCAGTGTGTGTGTGTGTGTGTGTGTGTGTGTGTGTGTGTGTGTGTGTGTGTGTGTGTGTGTGTGTGTGGTACATTCCTGCTTTTTTTTACTTCTTGCACCACAATTCTTTCTTCTTCCAATGAAACTGTCACCCTGTCAGGGTGTGTGACTTCCACAGAACTGATCAAAACACTCACACCCATAAACACAAATGATGCGTGGACTCATTCGGTGACTGTTTCAGCATGAATTCAGTATCATTTTCCTTGGAATATGACTCCTCCCAGGTAATGATTGCACAATGATCCACAGCATCTCTGTTCTCTATAGAGTGAGTGTAGCGTGCAATACTGTGTTTCACCACACATGAATTAAGAGGGGCGCTGTTTCAGTCTTTGGAAAATACTCACTGACAACAGCGGAGAGATGTTTTTTAATCCAAATAAAAAATACAAAGAAATACCCCAGTGGAGGCTGAGCAGAATCTCCCCTGTGCTTCTCTAGAAGTTGTCTTTATGGGTGAAGTTAATTTGCCGAACATAAAACAAAACAACATCCCATCACCTGCATTCAATCAGCGGGACACCTGAGACCTGCACACCTGGTCCCTCTCAAGGTACGTCTATCTCACCTCTTAAAGGAATAATGTACAATGCAATAACATTTAGATTAAGGCTATGGTGCAGTATTTGCATTTACAGAATCCAAAGGATTTCATGTCTTTTTTAACTGTGGAAAAGTGGGCCAAGTTGTGTTCAATGTTGTCTTATTCTTACAAATGAAAATGAAGGTGTTCGAGTGTATTATATTTCCCTTTTAAAGAGTGTTTCTTACATTAGCTTTCTCTAAACTTGTATTTTTTGCCTCTTACGGTGTTTATTATGTCTTTTCCAATTATTTTATAGTATAACCTTCATTGTGGTTTTGTTAACTACTGATCTTAATATATTTATTTGCATTTTTGAGCATCAAACGGGCCACTCGTCTCATGTGTTTGAGACATACGAATGTTGTGGTTACAGAAGGGGTCGTGTTGTTCGGGTGGATGCTGTTTCCTTTCTGACTACTTTTATTTGAAGTAAATTACATTTGAAGTACATTTCTCTAAAATGATGTTATGTTACAGTCCAAGTGATAAATCCAATGTTTGTTTTCTTCCTACAATTTGTAGCATGGAAAGTTATGCTCAAATTGGTTCTTGAATTGTAAAACACTAAGCTCCACTTAGCTTTGCTTCAAAACTTCTATCAACTCGAGAAAAGTTTGAAAACTGCCTTCTTCTTCTTGCTAGTAATCGACTGAACGAGTGCTAACGTAAGGCTTGACACGAACTAGGAACTCTACGCTACCAAATAGTTAAAATTATAGTTGAAATGCATGAAAGTAACTCGTTTTAAATTCGGATTACAGTTATCCAGATTGTTAAAGTGAAATATATCTATATTAAGTACATTTCAAAGCCCAAACTTCTTTACTTTTAAAGAAGTTTAGTCAGTACTTCTACTTTCACCCAGGGACGCGGGAAGTCAGTCAGATTTGGGGGGGTTCTAGTGGAGCCTCGCAGCGGCGAAACTGTGGCACGCTCACACTGTAGGTGCGCCGCGTTTGCGCTTCAGATGAGGCTATCGTCCTAACTTTTCACCCCCTTACAGCGCCCCTGGTCAGTCTGCGTGAACTGCGTGTAGGGAGGGGCGGCCCTGTATAACGTCATATTAAATGCAGTCATTTGGTCTTTAGCAACAGCTTGTGAGAGCAGCGCATTCATCGGTGTTCGTTTTAATGCTGCCAGTTTGTTGACGGCCTGTGTGTTGATGGGACTTCTCATCTTTAACTACATCATAACTAACTTGTTATGCATTCATAACTGTGCAATCCTGTTGTAATATTATTGTATGGCCCCAAAACTCATTACACCACATATTGCACACGTGCATGTGTGAGTTCAGGTTCAAGTGTTAGTGTACATATTCTTTAAGAAAGGTTGAGTTCCCGTGGGGGGAGGGGGGCAGAGGATGCATGTTGCGAAAAATTATTGTTACAGTGGATGAAGGGGTGGGGGTGGGGTGTCTAAAGTCAAAGATTAATCTTGATTGGGCCAAATTTGACCTCGAGTCACCCCCAACAATTCTGCTGGGTCTTCCCAGACCCGAACACCATATTACACACCTTCAGACTTGGCTAAAATGGGCAAAATCAGTTTTGTAGTGTTTATATAGCTGTTGTGGAGGATATCATGAAGCCTTGTTCCGATACAAAAAACTAGAGCGTAGTTATTATATAATTGTAACTTGAAACGTGTCACGGGAGACCCGAACACAACATAAGGTTTAAGCTGTGCTAATGCATAATTAATATATGTTTGTATTACATTTTTCTACAATGTGACATTGTCTTGTACCTTTCTTCTCCTTTTAACTCACTACAATATGCTAAAACTAACAATATTAAGCAGGTTTCCCATTGCTATTACTGCAAATGTAAATACAAAACGTAATAAAATAATCTTTTAAAAGAAGACCCACCTTTTTGTTTCTGATCGTCGTTCTCCTGCAACTACGGAGTCAATGACTACCTTTCAATGCTTAGTTGTCCAGATATATGCGTATGGACGTGTGTGTGTGTGTGTGTGTGTGTGTGTGTGAGTGTGTGTGTGTGTCGGTGTGTGTCGGTGTGTGTCGGTGTGTGTCAGTGTGTATGTGTGTGTGTGTGTGTGTGTGTGAGTGTGTGTGTGTGTGAGTGTGTGTGTGAGTGTGTGTGTCGGTGTGTGTCAGTGTGTGTGTGTGAGTGTGTTCATTGTATCATATGTCAGCCAGCAGAAGAGGTTTGCATATATCATAACACACGTTGATTTGATTATGACGATCAATCAAGGTAGGCAAATGTTCTGAATGGCGTTATCAGGTCAGGTCAGGTCAGGTCAGGTCAGGTCAGGTCGGGTCGGGTCGGGTCGGGTCGGGTCGGGTCGGGTCGGGTCGGGTCAGGTCAGGTCAGGTCAGGTCAGGTCAGGTCAGGTCAGGTCAGGTCAGGTCAGGTCAGGTCAGGTCAGGTCCGGTCAGGTCTAGGTCAGGTCCGGTCAGGTCGGTCGGTCAGTCGGTCAGGTCAGGTCAGGTCCGGTCGGTCAGGTCAGGTCAGGTCAGGTCAGGTCAGGTCAGGTCCGGTCAGGTCAGGTCAGGTCAGGTCAGGTCAGGTCAGGTCTGTCCTATTTGTTTTTAAAGGGATACTTCAACATTTTTGCAAACAACCACATCTAAATCTAGCTAACTAAAAAGGTTTATCTTCAATGTTTTAATGTAGAAAAACCAAAGTGTCAATCGTCAGACGTTGACTTAGTAACCTCCACGGGTCTCGGATAGATTTTATTTGGAATAGACGATGAATAACATGTTTTATTTGTCAGGTTTCCAGGTGCTAAAAGATGGATTTATATATATTTTACAGACCCACGCCTATTTCCTGTTTCCGTTTTGTGTGCTAAGCTAACCAGCTAAAGCTCTCACCATTCAATGTTTACCATAGCTTCTGCTCCTATACTCTTTACCCACTGGAAACATCCCTTAAAACTATACTTCTAACTTTGTTTTTGGGAAGCATTGGCTCAACTTTGGCGATATTTCTGATTTGTATAAAAACACATCATGGCTCTTTGTAGTTTAAAGTTGAGGTAACGCATTTGATACTTACAACTGGGCATAAGTAAAGTAGTCAGTGTTGAAATGACCACTAGCATAGCGTGAGACAACACATGTGTCCAATACTTTGCTTTATGATTCATGAAAAATATCTTAAAAACATATATACATTTTTGGGGGTTTATTTTCCAACATATAAGAAATAGCTGGCTCTATGCCTTACACAGATAGTGCTGACACAATAGCTGAATACATTTAGATTACTTTGTTTATACATTCAGAAAGAGGCAAAGGAATTATCCCATTCAAATATCATTAGCTCTGATGGTACTGTATGTAAAGCATCTGTGGTGTTGACATTCAATGATCCATCCCTCTATTAAAGCCGATGCTTGACGGGATTCAAATGAGCTGTGAGCTAAAACTGCTGCTCAGTCAAAGCAGATAGTATAATGTGACCCAGAACACCTGCGTGTCCTCGCTGTCTTCAGGTTTGAATTCTGGGAGAAGAGCACTTGCACAAATTAATAAGCAAATATAAACAGGTGAATAAAAACTCCCAAAATCAACTTTTACTACAGAACGTTAGCTAGTCACACACCATAGAAGGTTCCAATTGAATGCAAAAAAGATAACACATATTATAAAAGGAGCATGAAACCATATGTTTAGAAAACATTTAAGATTAAAAGAGTTGCTCAATTTTTTTTTAATTCAAGATAATTATTTTACAATTTTAACTTTTTGCAGAATGTCAACCTTTTGTTTGCATTTCGAAGCAAAGCAACAACAGGAGTATAAAACACACAAAATCAACTTTGAACAACACAACCCTGACTACTCACACACCATTAAAGGATCAAATTGAATTTAAACAAATGGAATCGACTCCACTAATCGATGATTATGCACTAATTAAGCTCTCTCTGTCGTATAAGACTGTTTGCTTTAATTCTCAAACTGCCTCAGTGTTTGCAGCCTGGTAGTTTCCCCGCTCTCTGTAGGAACAGCAGAGGTAACACTAAACTGCTGGGAACAGTGAACCAGTATGCAGACCAGATCGATACATAATCCTGACATGTAACTGACGATCTTAAAACAAAGAACGAAGTGGTAACAATGCTGCTCAGGAACCTCAACAACAGGGCAGCCATGATGGCCATGATGGTGTAGAAAGCCCTCTGCTTTGATTGGTCAACCCGCTCCCTGTTCCCGCCCCCTTCCCCCGGCCCTGGGCGATTCAGAACAAGGAGAACTGAAATGCTGCAGAAACAGACGACAATTGATGAAAACACCAATAAAACGAAATCTGAAATGACCTTGGCAAGCATAATAACTTGGAGAATTGCTGATATGAAGGAAATACACCAGACACACCCAATGCTGATGTTCCTGATCCTGACCCCGCCCCCCTGCCTCAGCCTCAGGTAGGTTACGGGGTGAACAACAGCCAGGTAGCGATCCACACAGGTGAGCAGGTGAAACAGAGTCTTTCCGGTGAGATTACGGCAAAGATGCTTGACCCTACGTCAATTATAAATGTCCATCAGTGTAGATACCGTAACAGTAGATGGTGTACCCCACAACTCCGATTAACTCCAGGGTGACCATGTGAAAGGTGACGATGTCGGTGTGGCTCATTGTTGCTGCAGAGCCTCGTTTCCTCCATCGTTGGAAGCCAATGTAGAGGACGAAGATGAAGAGAGGGATGAGGAGGATGTAGACGACGTAGAGGGCCGTGAAGACGAAAATGGGGTTTTGGCAATCAGCCGGAGGGAGGGTGGAGTTGGAGGAAGAATTGGCTGCCATGTCTATTAGAAATGAGGACTGGAGAAAGAGAAGAAGGTTAGTTCATTTAAGATACAGGATATGTGAAATAGTTACATTTGGGTTCAAGTATCCCAACCCATTTAGTGTTTGGGGATGAGTGTCTTGACCAATCTGAATTTGGGGTTCAGTGTCTTTCACAACACTTAAACATGTCGATATGCAGGGGCTTGGGAGCAACCCACCAACCTTCTGATTGATGGATGACCGCGCCATCATTTCAAGAGTATTTACAAAGTTGCAGGCAAAGAAGAGTGAGGTAAAGATGAACATAGAAGATGACACATTTGCCCTTTAAAATAGATTCAGATATATATTTAACAAGATCTCTTAATAATTCTGTCAGATCACGAACTATATCTTTGACTGTCATTTTTGGTTGCATTGCTGTCGTGCTTAAGTAAAGATACTGTAAGGACCTACAAGTCTCACATGCAGTGGAATTTATTTTAAGTTGACTATACTAAAATGCTTTACCATTATAATATTACAAATCTAAATGGTAAACTTAATAAAAACATACAAAAGAAAGCCAACCTTGAAGGAGTTCTTGTTTCTGACCGTCCTTCTGCTGCAAATCAATGACTTCCTTTCAAAGCAACATGGTCCATATGTGTGCTTGTGTGCGCCTTTGTGTGTGTGTGCATTGTGTGATATGTGAGGATGACAAATGGCAGCAGAGTTTTGCATATTGCCTAACAAACTTCAGAGTTGGCCGATCATTCAAAGTAAGCAAATGTTCCTAATGGTGTTATAGATTCCCAAAAGGGAAAGGCCTTTGAGGATTTTGCATTTCAAATCCCTAGCCAACAGAAACAGAAATGCTTTACATCTCGCTCCTGATGTATATGCTATTCATCATAATCTTCTGACATTACCTCTATCAGACAATTTTTTGATTTAAAATGTGTCGAGTTAGGCCTAACTTAGCACATAAAGCAAAGCTGGTGGGAAACTAACATTCGGCTAATAACATCTAACTATCATTCTGTTTTCTCTGCAAAGTCAAACATGCTCATGTAGAACACCTCTGCCCACCTTTTTGGCAGAAATACAACACAATCAATTCAGCAAGTTTCCTTCTTTAGGGTTTATTTTCCAAGTTATAAGAAATACCTGAATGCTTGCTTTATAACGTGTACAGACAGAGCTTAAACCTTAGCTGTTGGATTCATAGATTTAAAGTACTTTTCATATACATTCAGAAATCCCATTCCCCATTCTGATGGTACTCTATGGAAAGCAGCTGTGGGGTTGATTTTGATCCATCCCTCTATTAAAGCCGATGCTTGACGGGATTCAAATGAGCTGTGAGCTAAAACTGCTGCTCAGTCAAATCAGATAGTATAATGTGACCCAGAACACCTGCGTGTCCTCGCTGTCTTCAGGTGTGTTCAAGCTGTTTAAAAAGACAATAGAGCATTGCCGTTTGAGGACCAAGTTAATAAAACACTTCGTACAAAAGGAGTATAAAACTAGTTTATATATTGAGTCTTTCTCTTCAAGAACAAGGCATGAGGAAGACGATTTTGAAGGAGAAAGTTGAGAAGATGTAGATGAAGGATTTGGTATTTGAGCAAATGTTGAAGTCAGAGGAGTTCGAGAAGAAGTTAGGAGGAGGGGGGAGATCAGCAAAGGAAGAGGAGTTGACAGACATGTTTGTATACATGGAGGCCTGAAGAGGAGAAGGACAGGAAGGTTAAATAAGTCAACATTCTCTCTCTATTATCTAATCTATATATTGCTAAAACATATCGGTTTCTCAGCAAATACTTAATTTAACAGATTATATTTGAAAAAGCAACCGTATGAAATCTCTGTCCACTAACGACTTACAGCTAATGATAACAACACAGGCTTGCTGTTCAAAACGTAGAGCTTTAATGTAAAAAAGGCATGTGGGGAGGCGTGTGGCGCAGTGGATAGAGCCTTGGTGTTGGGATCAGGGGGTCACAGGCTCAAACCCCACTGCAGTCAGCATGTCGTTGTGTCCCTGAGACACTTCACCCCAAATTGCTCCTCTGGGGATTGTCCACAGTATTGAGTATGTAAGTCACTTTGGATAAAAGCGTCTAACAAGTAACATGCAATGTAAAAAGGATTAACATTAAATGGAAATCGTTAATTTCTACACACTTTACTATACGCAACTCAACAGCAAGAGATGCTAAAACAATAGCATTTTCTCAATCCGTGCATGTACATCACACGTGATCTCTTTGAAAACCATATTTGTTGTTTCTGGAAGATTTTAACATTTTGTTTCTCTCTCCTCAACACCCCCTTCCCTTTTATTGTCTCTCCTTCTCCTCTTCAGGCCTCCATGTATACAAACATGTCAGACAACTCATCTGACTTTGCTGATCTCCCACTTCTTCCCCTCACCACCTCCTCCAACCACTCTGCTTTTCAATTCCTGTACCAATGTTTTAGGTTCAAAATGAGTGTGTATGTCTTCTCTGCCGTCACCATATTCTACGCCCTCCTCCTAATCCCATTGGTCGTCCTCGTCCTGTACCTGGGATACCAGGTCAATTAAACCGCGCTCAAGTTCCATGGCTACAAGTCACTCTGACCACTTCACCTATCACTCCATCTTCATGCAGCTGGTTGAATTACTGGGGCTTGCCTTCTTTTTCGTTGGCGGCTTCATGCATCTCCTGGTGATGTGCCTTGTTGGGTTCACATTTATTATTATCGCCTATCTCGGACAGACTATGTTTCACATGCTCACCTGTGTGGAGCGCTACCTGGCTGTTGTTCACCCCGTCACCTACCTGGGACTGAGGCAGGGGGGCGGGGTCAAGATCAGAAACATCAGCATTGGATGTGTTTGTGTACTGAGCTTCGGATGGATGTTTCTATGGCACCTACGCAGCTCTGATTTCAATAAGAAGTTAATGTTTTGCACTGTGCTTTTACTCTTAATTGTCGTTTCATTTTGCAGCATTTCAGTTCTCCACGTTCTCAAGCAACCAGGGCCGGGGGACGTGGGCGGGACCAGGGAGTGGGTTGACCAATCAAAGCAGAGGGCTTTCCAGACCGTCATGGCTATAACCAGAGCTATATTGTTGAGGTTTGGGGGAGGTCTGATCAGCAGTGCAATGAATAGTTCAACAGAACTGAGCCCCAGTAATGTGTGTTTTTGTTTCAATGTCTTCATTCTGGTCCGGTCTGCCCAGCGGTTTGGTTTTACCTCTGCTGCTTTTAATAATATGGAGATAAGAAAGTATCTTGTGCGAACGAGAAAGTATATCGTGTGCACAAATTAATAAAACGTGGCCTCGTTTTATTTAGTTTTCTCTCTATGAACCCTCCAGGACTCCGTACTTAATACTACAAATTGTCACAAATTAAAAAAGTTTGCGAGGGAGCTGGAAATCTTTCTTACAACGTTTAATTCAATCACGTGGGATTCAAAAAGTCAAGGAAACAGCGCTCCAGTTCCACGGCTACAAGTCACTCTGACCACTTCACCTATCACTCCATCTTCATGCAGCTGGATGAACTATGGGGCTTACCCTCTCCTTCATTAGCACATATTTCAATCACCTGGTGATGTCGGATGTTGGGAATTCCCTGGGTGTCACCTACACCGGACAGGCTCTGTTTCACCTGCTCACCTGTGTGGAGCGCTACCTGGCTGTTGTTCACCCCGTCACCTACCTGGTACTGAGGCAGGGGGGCGAGGTCAGGATCAGAAACATCAGCATTGGATGCGTTTGGTTTCTCAGCTTCGGATATATGGTTGTTTTGTATAAAGGCAGAAATGATTTCAATGAAACCTTGGGTTTATGCTTTTTGGTTTTTCTCATATGTGTCCTCTTTTTCTGCAGCATTTCTGTTCTTTATGTTCTCAAGCGTCCAGGGCCGGGGGAAGGGGGCGGGACCAGGGAGCGGGTTGACCAATCAAAGCAGAGGGCTTTCTACACCCTCATGGCCATAATGGGAGTGCTGTTGTTGAAGTTTGGGGGAATTCTGATCATCTATGCAATGAGTGGTTCAACAGCACCGCACCCCAGTACTGTGTGTATTGTTTCATTTTTCGGTCTGCCCAGCGATTTGGTTTTACCTCTGCTGTTTCTACACGGAGCGGGAAAACTACAATGCTGCAAACAAAACACTGAATCAGGATGAGAGTTGGATTAGAATTTAAAGGTCTAAAGGTTATGAGCAGATGTAGAGAAGGCTAAGTACTGTAAGCTAACATCTGTATTGGAAATAAGTGTAAGATTAAAAGGAAATATCTGGAAATCTTTGGGAATAGCCTGTAGATAAGTAAAAGCTTACTTTGGATGCGACCAAATACTGTATATCTTACTGAGTAATGAGACGGATACTCTTGAATATGCAGGACAGCTTTTTGAGTTGGAAAAAAACAAACTCAATGATTATTTTGTTCAGTTATTGATTTTCCTTTAATTTAATTTACTATTTGAGACTTGTTTTAGCGGTTAAAGATGATTGACTGTGTGTGCATTAACCATTTCTAGTATGATGTATCTTATATTATAAGTAAATGTGGTATAACATTGTATGACATCACATCACAAAAATGTAATTTAAATTCAATGTAAATAATAGAAGACCAAAGGTAGAGCCCTGTGGCACTCCATTACTGATTAAAGGCTTTTTCCAACACTATTAGCTGCTAAATGTAACGTGTTAACATGCTAATATTAGTTGTTTTGCACATATTGAGAAAAAATGTGATACTATTCCAGATGAAAGTCAAGCTAAATATCAATGTTGTTGATTGATAAGTTACCGATTACTACATTGTTAGCACCGATTGTATCTTTAGCTGCTGATTGTTTTTTACATTTTGGAAATTCATTTTAGTGTTTGTGATGTTTGAGATATTTAACTTTTGTTTTCACAAACCAGTTCTAAGATAATGGATCTTATATTATGAGTTAATGTTGTATAATCATGTTATAGTATAACAATATATGTAATCACTCTATTTTAAAGAAAGGATAAATGTCTTAATGACTTACTCTGTGTGTTCTGTTGTGTTTTTGTAATGTCTTATCTATAGAAATGACAAACAAATGATAATTTGAATGATATTCAAATAATGCTGCTGCTGTCCCTCCAATCTGACCTCCCGGTAACACGATAAAGCGAAGGAATACATTTGCCTGTATGATTCTAACGTAAAAAAGTATTATTAAGTATGAATGAAAAACACAGTCCTGCTCTCACCTGTGCTTCACACACCTTGATGACAGATGTGAATTTAAATATATTTGCATCAGATCGCAGTTAACGGCAGTCGGAGAGTTTGGAGACGCTGAAGAACGATTATCAGAAGAAGCTCTGCTGAGGTGGGTTATCTTTAAAAACTAATAATATATATAAATATAGTAGTTACTTTCAGATATTTTGAGATGACATTAAGTCATTTGTGTGTATTCACTTTGGAGTAGACTGTTGATAATGTTAAAGCTGATGAATTGAGATTAACTTTATTTCCAAAGTGATTTCGTTTTTTTACTTTGATTATAACTTGTTTGCTGCTTGTTTGCACCCGTACTTAATGTTCTCACACATTAAGATCCATAGTCAGTCTTTTTTATAGACAAATAGGTTGGGAAATCATTATCATTGTTACATTTTTGATGGTGGCATATCGTCCTCCCCCAAGTTCATCCAATGGGAAGCTAGGGTGGTTTAATTGGCAGTATGATCCCGGGGTCTGCTCTGAATTGTCACTAATTTAAAAAGTTTGCGAGGGAGCCGTAAATCTTTCTTACGACGTTTAAAGGCCGCTACACACCAACCTGAGACCAAAGAACGCGTACCGAAGGGTCCCGACTTTTACGTCCGCTACGTCGCCTGCGTCGGCTACGCCGCCCGCCTACGAACACACCGCAAAGACTTCAGTCGACGAGTGGCAATAACTCTCCTTACCAGCAGGCGGCGGTAGTGTGTATTCGTCGTTCAAAAGAGGCAATAACCGGAAGACAGACTGCGTGATAACCGAGAGAAGAACAGACTGCGTGATATAAACAAACAACAAATAGCGTGTCCGTTACATTTTCACTCTACAGCGAGAAGCTCTTGGGGCTTTCCCGAACCTGTGTCGAGAGCTGGAGTTAAATGAAATCTCAGAGTTGCCTTCTTAATAGTTTGATGGGTCCCTCACTTCCGTTTCGCTTCTCATGCACTGATTCGCTAAGCTGAACAGCCAATCAGAGTGATTTCTTTGGCCGACTTTCTTTGGCCAACTGTCTACCGATTCAACATGTTGAATCGGCCGCGGGAGGTGTGAAAATGTGCCATAAAGAGACGACGGTGCGGGACACACCAACCTGAGTAGGGCGCCGCGAATGCCCGACTGCCTCTGAAGGCCTCTGACTCCCAAAATCGGGTTGGTGTGTCAGGGGCTTAAGTGGCGAGCCAGCCAGCATGGGCCAACAAAATTAATTGGCATTGACTTAGAACCAAAGTAACAGTTTTTTGTGATATCTTTCATATGAACACAAACACCCTAAACCATACGCAACACAGCACTAAGAAAACAGTTCAATAATCACTTTTTGCCAATCAGTGCGTCTCCAACACAGGTAATCTCTCTGAAAACCATGTTGTCGTTTCTGCAAGATTAACAGAAGGTAACATTTTGTCTCTCTCTCCTCAACACCCCCTTCCCTTGTTATTGGTTATTCCTCTTTTTCTTCATCCCAGGCCTCCATTTACACAAAAATGTCTTTCAACTCTTCTTTATTTGAAGATCCCCTCGATTGTCCCTCACCTGACTCCCCAAACAACTCCTCTTCTCACTTTCTAAACCAATGTTTAAGGTTCAGAACGATTGTCTACGTCTTCTCAGCTGCCGCCATATATTATACACCCTCCTCCTACTCCATTCACCATCCTCGTCGTGTACCTGGGATTCCAAAAGTTGAGGAAACAGCACTCCAGTTCCACGGCTACAAGTCACTCTGACCACTTCACCTATCACTCCATCTTCATGCAGCTGAATGAACTACTGGGGCTTAACATCTCCTTCATTAGCACATATTTCAATCACCAGGTGATGTTTGATGTTGGGAGTTCATTACATTACATTGCATTTAGCTGACGCTTTTATCCAAAGCGACTTACAATAAGTGCATTCGACCAGGAAGATACAAACTTGAAGAAAACAGAATCATATAGGTACATCAGGTTTCATAGAGCCAAAACATTTCAAGTGCTACTCAACTGGCTTTAGATAAGCCAGTCCTTTATTAGTATATAAGTGCTTTGTTAGTAATTCTATCGCTCGAAGTGGAGTCGAAAGAGATGAGTTTTCAGTCTGCGCCGGAAGATGTGTAAGCTTTCTGCTGTCCTGATGTCAATGGGGAGCTCATTCCACCATTTTGGAGCCAGGATAGCAAACCCACGTGTTTTTGCAGATGGGAACTTGGGTCGCCCTCGCAGTGCTGGTGCAGCGAGTCGTTTGGCCGATGCAGAGCGGAGTGCACGTGCTGGGGTGTACAGTTTAACCATGTCCTGGATGTAGGAAGGGCTAGATCCATTCACAGCATGGTACGCAAGTACCATTGTCTTGAAGTGGATTCTAGCAGTTACTGGAAGCCAGTGAAGGGAGCGGAGGAGCGGTGCTGTGGGAGAATTTAGGAAGGTTGAAGACCAGACGAGCCGCTGCATTCTGGATGAGCTGCAGAGGTCGGATGGCAAAACACATTTGAAAGTAAGAAGCTCCAATTCTTTGTCTGTAAAAAAATTCGGTTTACATTTTTTTATTTCCCCATGCACTCTAAATACATAACAATTAAAAATAAACACAATCAAATAAAAATAAACGTGTTAAATAAACAATATACATTGAAAAAATTGAAATATTACCTTTTTTTCACCTGTTCTTAAATCGTTTTACCAATGCTTCTTTATTATACTTGCAAAATCCACAGTTTTCCATGTTTCCATTTGTTATGATTGTCAGGATATTAAGCTGGAGCAAATGAATAATGCATTATGCAAACAACGTGTCAGATCCCTGCCGAACATAAAACAACAACAACATCCCATCACCTGCATTCAATCAGCGGGACACCTGAGACCTGCACACCTGGTCCCTCTCAAGGTACGTCTATCTCACCTCTTAAAGGAATAATGTACAATGCAATAATTTAGATTAAGGCTATGGTGCAGTATTTGCATTTACAGAATCCAAAGGATTTCACGTCTTTTTTAACTGTGGAAAAGTGGGCCAAGTTGTGTTCAATGTTGTCTTATTCTTACAAATGAAAATGAAGGTGTTCGAGTGTATTATATTTCCCTTTTAAAGAGTGTTTCTTACATTAGCTTTCTCTAAACTCATATTTTTTGCCTCTTACGGTGTTTATTATGTCTTTTCCAATCTCTTTTCCAATTACTTTATAGTATAACCTTCATTGTGGTTTTGTTAACTACTGATTAGCAAGAAACGGGCCACTCGTCTCATGTGTTTGAGACATACGAATGTTGTGGTTACAGAAGGGGTCGTGTTGTTCGGCCGGATGCTGTTTCCTTTCTGACTACTTTTATTTGAAGTAAATTACATTTGAAGTAAATTACCCTAAAATGTAAACAAAACATTTAAATATCTTGTTATGCAGACGACACCCAGTTGTATCTTAAAGTTAAACTTCGGCCGATTTTTGGACCAATTTGGATCCCATGTTACGTTACAGTCCAAGTATACATACAATTTGTAGCATGGAAAGTTATGCTCAAATTGGTTCTTGAATTGTAAAACACTAAGCTCCACTTAGCTTTTCTTCAAAACTTCTATCAACTCGAGAAAAGTTTGAAAACTGCCTTCTTCTTCTTGCTAGTAATCTACTGAACGAGTGCTAACGTAAGGCTTAACACGAACTAGGAACTCTACGCTACCAAATAGTTAAAATTATAGTTGAAATGCATGAAAGTAACTCGTTTTAAATTCGGATTACAGTTATCCAGATTGCTAAAGTGAAATATATCTGAGTATCAAACATCTGATTGGACAATGGGGAAAAAATGGGTTGCTGTTCTGATGTTTTTCCGTTAAGATAAAATATGGTAAACGTGAGGATCAGATTTATTATTGTCTATCGATTTGAACACGATCCGTGTATCCATCATTTCCTGGTCTTCTCTAAAGAAGAGGGACCAATGGAAACGTTGTCATGTTGCCGTTGTTCAGCATGGAAACATTCATTAGCTAACAATGACATTATTGTTCTATTAATATAAAGGGAGGTCAGGTACTCTTTAAAACAGCTGCTAGTTATGGGTACTTTTTACTTAAAGGTGGGGTAGGTAATTCACTTCAGAAACACTTTTGTTATATTCCATGGAATGCTCTTAACATCCCGATAGCAATGAACATTAAATGCTTTGACAATAAATACATTAAAAAATGTCCTCTGTGGAAGCCGTGGCGCTGTAAAAAGCACGATCAATCATCTGAGCCGGCCCGGCTAAAATAACTGGATGGCCTACCTGCCTGTCAGCCTTCCATCTGTGCACAAACTGATCTCGTGCCCTCATTGGTCATGTGCGCGTTCGTGTGTGTTGGAGGAGGGGCTCTGTGAGGAAGTGGCAGATTTTTTCCAGTTGTATATTTTCTAATTCTAGCGCACTCGAACTGGTTTCTCCAAAATTACCTACCCCACCTTTAAGTACATTTCAAAGCCCATACTTCTTTACTTTTAAAGAAGTTTAGTCAGTACTTCTACATTCACCCAGGGACGCGGGAAGTCAGTCAGATTTGGGGGGGTTCTAGTGGAGCCTCGCAGCGGCGAAACTGTGGCACGCCTACACTGTAGGTGCGCCGCGTTTGCGCTTCAGATGAGGCTCCCTCCGCAAAATGAGGCCCCCTCCGCGAGGTGAGGCCCCACGCAGGGGCGCCGCCAGGGATTTTGGGCCCCATGAAAATATATCACATTGGTTACTTAAACATTTTTTTCTTAATTTTCTAAAATTGTTTGGGCCCCTGTCAGTCACGGGCCCTTAGAATCGTCCTAACTTTTCACCCCCTTACGGCGCCCCTGGTCAGTCTGCGTGAACTGCGTGTAGGGAGGGGCGGCCCTGTATAACGTCATATTAAATGCAGTCATTTGGTCTTTAGCAACAGCTTGTGAGAGCAGCGCATTCATCGGTGTTTGTTTTAATGCTGCCAGTTTGTTGACGGCCTGTGTGTTGATGGGACTTCTCATGCTCCCTAAATGTTTCCTCTGCCTTTCGCCAGTTGTTAAACACTCCTTTCATAAAACTCCCATCCCTGATCTTGTCTGCACTGACGAGCTTCTTTTCTATAGCAGAGCAACAGAAGAAGCACACCGCATTATCACTTTCTCTTATATAGTGAAGCTTTTTATAGACTGCTTACACTAAAATGATAACTCAAAAATAGTAACTCAAAATAAAACTTTTGTATTGATTTGTTTAGTGAACTTTTTGGCGTTGCAGTTACAACTCTCCGCCAACAGATGGGGGTAATGCAGCCCCCTCAGCACTCCCCCTTCCCCCCCGCGTCCATGCTTTCACCAGAGTATTTTTAAACACGAGTATCTGTACTTATACTTGAGTAAAGGATGTGTGTACTTTCGCCATCTCCGATAATTGTCTTTTGATATTTTTCTCCTCAGGCTTTCAACCATCAATCATGTTTTTCAACTCTTCCTCCAACGCCTCCCTGATTTCCCCTCTTCGCTGTTTCTCAAACCCCAACGCCTACCCTTTCGTCTTCTCGTGCTCCGAAAATCTCTTGAGCTCCGCCATCATCGCCTGCTTCACCGTCACCAACCTCCTCTTCCTCCTGCCCATCTACATCCTCATCTTCTGGATCGGTTTACGACGATGGTGGCGCCAACGCTCCGTTTCATCCGGAATAACGAGCCATTCGGACGCCATCACGTACAACATGGTGACCTTAGAAATCGTCGCTGTTTTGGGAATCACCCTCTTCTGTATCGGCATGTTTTCCTGCAGTGTGGGGACGATCACGGCTGGGTATTATATTATTTCCTTAACTTACTCCGGACTAACTTTCCTGCACAGTATGACTTGCATAGAGCATTATCTGGCTGTCGTTCACCCCGTCACCTACCTGGGCTCGAAGCAGGCTGGCGGTATCCGGATCAGGAACATAGCCATCGGTTTAGTTTGGATTGTGTGCTTCGGAGTAACAGTTATGACAGTTTTAAAATTCCCGGATTTCCCCATCTTCGTTGTTTTAGCCTTCATAGCCCTATGCTTATCCGTCGTTTCTTTCTGCTGCATTTCCACACTCCGTGTTCTGATTGGACTCGGGAAAGTGGGCGGGGACAGAGAACGGATCGACCAATCAAAGCAGAGGGCTTTCTTTACCATCTGTGCCATATTGGCTACACTGATGATGAGGTTTACTGGTTTATTGTTTAACAATTTCATGCTGGACGGAACAGAGATACATAAATGTACGTTGCTTATGTCCGGGTTCTGGCTCTGTCTGCCAAGCAGTCTAATTCTACCTCTTCTATTTCTACACAGAGCGGGAACGCTAGCATGTTTAAGCCCCAACAGGAATCAACAGTGAAAGCTAGATTTAGATAACAGAATAGAAGTGAGAGTGAGTCAGCTATTAGTTTAGATAATCTGTGAAAACGTGCCTTGTAGAAGACGTAGGTAGGACAGTGTTAGGCTACTTCTAGGACATTAGAGGTTATTGCTCAGGGTTTTAGGAAACTACTAGATCAGTACACACACAGTGAAGCTAAATGAGAATCTTAATGGGACCATACCCTATCTTCTGGATCTTGAGCTTGATGAATCCGATGTCTCCGCTGAGGATTAGATTCACAAAAAGTTCTTGAAACTCTTGGAAACTCAAGGCTTTGTCTGAAAGTTCTTGTCTTGTCTTGAATCAGGATTTTTCTTTGGAAATCATGACCAGTAAACTTCCTTCTCAAACTTTATGTTAGCCAAGTTACTGCCAAGACATAAGAGGTTATTGCTCGTGCTTATAGGGTTTTAGGATACTACTAGATCAGTACACAAACAGTGAACTTAAAGGTCACCTATTATGCAAAATCCACTTTTTTCTATGAATCCGATGTCTTTACTGAGGTTTAGATTCACAAAAATTCTTAAAACTCCTGTGGGTTTAAACTTTAGAAACTCAAGGCTTTGTCTGAAAGTTCTTGTCTTGTGAATCAGGATATTTCTTTTGAAACCAGGACCAGAAAACGTCCTTTATCAATCAATCAATCCATCACATTTACTTATAAAGCACATTTAAAAACAACTCACGTTGACCAAAGTGCTGTACAGAACAGAGCAGGTAGCTGACACGACCTTTAGATAAATAGATAAGTAAGTAAAAATAAAAACGGAACAACGACATAAACATACATACAGAAAGGTCATATGCACAACAAACATAGGCACAGGCACAATCAGCCAGATATGGAGGAGTCAAACGCTAGAGAGTAAAAGTGTGTTTTTAACCTGGATTCAAAACAGTCAACGGAGGGGCCGATCTGATGGGGAGGGGGGATGCTGTTCCACAGTCTTCGGGCTGCAATATAAAAGGCTCGGTCGCCCCTGAGTTTACGTTTGGAGCGTGGGACAACCCCAGGTTAGCCGACCTGAGGGGCCTGGAGCTAGAATATGGGATAAGGAGGTCTGCAACATAGGAGGGGCCCTGCCCATTTAGGGCTTTATACACAAATAAGAGAAGTTTAAAGTCAATTCGGAGCCGTACAGGCAGCCAGTGGAGAGAGGCCAGAATGGGGGTAATATGGACCCTCTTCCGGCTGCCTGTGAGGAGCCTGGCTGCGGCGTTCTGGACCCGTTGCAGGCGGGACAGGGATAACTGACAGGTCCCAGTATACAGGGAGTTGCAGTAGTCTAAGCGGGATGAAATGAGGCATGGATGACTTTCTCTACATCTTTAGAAGACAGAAACGGCTTGATTTTGGCGATCGTTCGAAGTAAAAAACTGGCTTTAACTACCGCATTGACCTGTTAGTCAAACTTAAAGGCAGAGTCCAATATAACACCAAGATTTTTGACATGGGGTTTGTCAAGGGCGGACAGGTTGCCAAGACTGTTAGTAAATGCTTTGAGGGATTCAGGGGGGCCGAAAAGGACAACTTCCGACTTGCTTTTATTTAGCTGCAAGTAGTGTTTTGCCATCCAACCCTTAATTTCCTCAAGGCAGTTCATGAGGTTCTTAATATTGGACTGGTCGTTTGTTTTTAGGGGGAGATAGAGCTGTGTGTCATCCGCATAACAGTGGAAGGAAATGTTATATTTTGGCATGACTTAGTCGAGAGGAAGTATGTAAATAGAGAACAGGATGGAGCCTTGTGGGACACTGCAGGGGAGACTAGCCGGGGGGGGGGGGGGGAAGAAAAAATGCCCATGTTGATGGAGAAGCTTCTGTTTTTGAGGTAAGATGTGAACCAGTCTAAGGCAGTGCCATCAACTCCACCGCGTAGTGGAGGCGGTGTAATAAGATGTCATGATCTACTGTATCGAACGCCGCGCTGAGGTCAAGAAGAATCAGAATCGCACAGTTACCAGAGTCAGCAGAGAGGAGCAGGTCATTGTACACTTTCAACAAGGCAGACTCTGTGCTATGGTGGGGCCTAAAACCTGATTGAAATCTTTCCGAGATGTTATTTTGGTGTAGGTAGGGCTGCAGTTGACTGAGAATAACCTTTTCAAGAACCTTTGACAGGAATGGAAGTTTAGATATAGGTCGGTAGTTACTAGGCAGGATGGGGTCTAAATTGGGTTTTTTCAGGAGGGGCGTGACCACTGCATGCTTGAATCAGTTTGGAACGGTACCAGTTGACAGAGAGCTGTTAATTATGGAGAGGATGCTGGGGCCACTAGAGTCAAAGACATCCTTCAGAAGGGCAGTGGGGACACTGTCAAGAGGGCAGGTTGAAGGTTTCATGGTGGAAACAATCTGTGTAAGGGAGGATAGTGTAATGGGTTGAAAGCAGTTCAGTTTGGAGGAACAGACTAGCGAGACGGCTAGGTCACAGGTGGGGGGGCTGATGTTCATTCTAATATCCTCAACTTTGCTAGTGAAGAAATAAAACAATTATTCACACTTAGCAGGAGACATGTCTAAGCTGGGGGCAGGGCCGATGATAGAGTTAATGGTACTGATTAACACCTTGGGATTTTGGGAGTTGTTTGAAATTAGGTTGGAAAAGTATTGTACCCTCACAGCCTTAACTGCTCCCTGATATTTGAGAAGATTGTACCTCAGCATTTCAAAGGAAATTTGAAGCTTATCACACTTCCACTTCCGTTCTGATTTTCTGCACTTCCTCCTTAGGGCTCTGGTAGTGTCATTCTGCCAGGGCAAAGCTTTAGGCTTTTTCAATTTAAGGGGAGCAACTGAATTCAGAATTGAAGAGCAGGTGGTGTTAAATAAGGAGGTAAGTTCCTCAGTGCTGAGATGGGGAGGAGAAGCTTCAATAGTGCAGATATTTAGAGCAGCTTTGAGAGCCTCAGAGAACTTAATGGCAGTGAATGAGTTAAAGTAGCGAGAGCAACGTTCAGGAAGTTGAGGTTTAGCTGGAGAAAAAGGCAGAGATGCATCAAAAATAACAGCACTATGATCCGACAGACAAGCATCAGTTATTTCCACATTGCCGATCGGAAAACCAGACGATAACACTAGGTCAAGTGTATGGCCTAGTTTGTGAGTAGGACCGGTGGACAGCATAGTAAGATTAAAAGACTCAACCAGATGCATAAATTCACTAACAAGAGGCTTAGTGGGACAGCAGACATGAATATTAAAATCGCCAAGAATCAGAAATCGATCAAAACTAGGCATAGTATTTGAGAGGAAGTCCGCAAATTGAGTGATAAAGTCTTTATGAGATTTTGGTGGACGATACACAAGAGCAATTAAGAGGGGATTTACCACTCTCACTTTGATTAATGGCACCTCGAAGCTGGTGTAATGATCAGAGTTCACTAGGCGGCAGTTAAAATGTTTCTTGAACACAGCGGCCAGACCTCCACCGCGACCGGTGGGTCTAGGTGTGCTGAAAAAGTTACAATCGCCGGGACAGAGTTCAACAAGTTGAGCGAGCTCATCAGTTTTAAGCCAGGTTTCCGTCACCATCAGGAAATCCAATCCACAGGTTGTAAAAAAGTCATGGAGGATCAATGTTTTATTTGATATGGATCTCGTGTTGATCAGAGCCATTTTGACTTAGATATCAATATAATCAGACAACGGCTCGCACGCCAGAAGGCGGAGATTTTGGAAGACTACACCGCCACGTTTCACAGAGAGCCCCGCGGGATGCAGTGGCCCAGTGACTATGTCCGTGTCTGGGACAATCGGCGTGAGAAAGGCATACCTGGTCTCCATGGAGCGCCGTGGAATGGAGCAGCACAGCCGACAAGGTCCAGCATCGTCGGGCCGGAAAGAGTAGGCTGGTGCCGAGCGACAGTGGACAGGATTCCTCAACTTAACCGAGGCACCTGCACGCTTACTCCGCCTCCTAGCTGGTTTGCTACGGTGATAGCCGGAGGGCCGAGCCCATACATCTTCAGGTGGTTGAGAGAATAGAGAACGGTGAAAGAATCTTTGACCGGCATCCCAGGAGTATAAATCCACGACAGAGGCTTGTATATTCAGAAGTGTTTGACGATCGTAGATGATAGTGGCTTGCACATCATACGAACACAGAGACACAATCAGAGCCAAGACAAACAGGAGCGGCAACAGGCGACAACAAGCAGCCAAACACAGCGGCGTGGTCATCTTTTTTTTGATGAGTAGACAGAATAACGCATTTAGCTAAGTTACTGGCAAGACATTAGAGGATATTGCTTAGGCTTCTTTGACAGTAAAGGGTTGTAGGATTTTGCTATTGCTTGCTAATGTGTGCAGGAATCCTGAAACTCTGATATGACTCAGCATTTTATCACTTTCTCTCCACTGGTCTGGAAATCAATGGTTGTCTGAATGTGTTTTGGTTGTTAGTCTGAGGTCTGGGGTTAACAAACATGTTCTAGTCAAGGTTTCCTCCAAGATTTTGAACTAGGTGTCTTCAGACTTCCTGTCCCTGCACAGAAATGGACCCAAATGTCCAGAGGAATACCAATAAGGACCAACTTGCATCACAACCCAGGTGATAAGACTTTCATTATAGACTTACTGTTTTGTTTTTTTAAAGACTGTGACCCAGTCACAATGACAACTAGAAGGTTCTTTGCACATCTTTGATTATAAAAGTGTCGCAGAATAGATGGATAGTTGAAAATGTATTGTAAAAAGTGACAGAGTGCATAATGTACTAAGGTTTGTGTGTTGTTTTGGGATGTTCACCCATGTGAGGAACCAGCATCAGCTTTGTTGTTTCTGTAGATCTATAATGGATGCGGTTCTAGACACAAACTTATTGTTGGTTTTGTAAAATGCAAATAACTCCCAGTTCTATTTTCTTCCATATGATCCAGTCACACCTACTCTAACTTTATATTTTTAAAGCAGACAGCTGTGTACTGCAGTCAGCGGTGGAAAGAGGAAACAAACAGAGCAGAAAACACCATGAAAAAGGTTTGTCGATTTTAATGGATGTAAATCTAGTACCAATTGTTATTGACAAGGTATTAATTGGTATACACAGTCTTTGTTTACTGGTTCTCACCAATTATGTTACCTTCTGCCTCAACCAAATACTTACTAATGAAGAATGGATTGGTCTTGTCATGCTTTGGTCTTTGGTCACCAGTGGAATATATTGTACTCTACAGCACATAAGAGTTAGGTGGAGTTTTTCATGTTTAAACCTTATTGTGGCTTGACCAAATAACTACATTATGGGCCTCTAACATGTAAGATAATTGGGCTTTTATCCTAAATCTCTCTTATCTCTACATGTGTTCCAAGATGTAAAAAACTCTGAGATTTGAGCACAGTTAACCCCCTTTAAATCTAAATAAAGATACCGGTTGTGCTCTGTTTGTTCGCAAATTTAAGAGCTTCAAGTCATGGATTAAAAGTATGAATACCAACAATGTAAGAGAAGTTTGAAGATGTTTAAGTAAAGTAAAGATGGGAGTTGTTAATGGGATGCAAAACCAGAAAAAAGCACGTTGGAGATGATTGATGTTTTTAGATTTTCATATTGAGCTGTAGGCTCGAAATCCTAGTTTTGCATTAAGTGAATTTCTGAGGCAAATGCATTCAAATGTGAAAGGTATGAACATCAGACTTGGTGCATGACGCCCTGTTAAGCATCACTATTGCATATCTGCCCACCCAACAGTTGCATGTCCATATTTTGACTCCCTTTCTTCTCTCCAGGCGATGAACTCATCCTCCTTCAACGCGACCCTCCCCTCCCCCAGCTTTTCCTTTTACACAGCATGCTTGGACTCCTTGGGCAGTTTGATCATCTTTGAAGTTTACGCCTTTATCAACGTCCTCTTCCTCCTCCCTCTCTACTTCTTCGTCCTCTACTTGGGTTTCCAACGGCGGAGGAAGGCAACGAGCCACTCGGACTTCTTCACCTACCACATGATGCTCCTGGAGATCGTGGCTGCTTTTGGAGTTTTGGTCTACGGCTTGGCTTCGATCACCAGAAACATCACAGCCTTAAATGTCGGGTTATTTTCAACGTGCATTATTATCCCCGGACAGGCGGTTTTCCACCTCCTGACGTGCATTGAACGCTACCTGGCCGTCGTTCACCCCGTCACCTACATGCGCCTCCGGGAAAAAGGAGGCGTCCGGATCAGGAACGTCAGCATCTTGTGTTCCTGGCTGCTGTGCTTCGGATGGATAGGGATAACAGAATACTCCACTAGTTTCCCCAGCGTCCCGATAATGTGCGTGACGGGCATCTCTGCACTCGGGGCGTGTTTCTGCAGCCTTTCTGTTCTCCGTGTCCTGAAGAGTCCCGGCCCGGGGGAAAAGGTCCGTGTTGACCAATCAAAGCGAAGGGCGTTCCACATCATCCTGGCCATTTTGGGAACTCTGTTGTTGAGGTGTGCGGGGCTTCTGTTTGGTAGTTGCTTGATCTATTTTCCGTTGAGTGTACAGGATATATGCATGTTGTTCGATGCCGGGCATCTTCTGTCCCTGCCCAGCAGCTCAGTTCTGCCTCTGCTGTTTCTGCACAAGACAGGCAAACTGGGTTGTTGTCGGCACAGCTCTGAATCAGGATAAGGACTTTTTTCAGGATAGAGTGGTGCGGGGATGTTGTGTTTTTGTGTTGGATCCTGAATGCAGCATCTCGCTGGTCCAATGGGATTTCTACATGTGCAGAAAATAATCTCTGTGTCAGTCAAACGTTTATGATACTTACATGTTTTGTCTCCACATATTAACACCACTTTATGATGTTTAGGGTCGTAGAGCATTCGTAAAATCTCTTCAGCTTGTGTTAATTAACCACAGTCTTTATTTTCAGGATAACAACTGAAAATAAAGACTTCAAGAAAACCATTGAAGAGGGAACAGGAAGTGGCAAAATGCTGACTCTCCTCTGTGTTTCAGGACTCATTCCTGCAACACTCTACTAGGAAATCAATTAAAAACACACTGACACACCTACAAATGTACCTTAAAACGTTCTCTA
>CM062286.1:2176651-2181651 GCA_031216635.1 Dissostichus eleginoides
TTTGAGCTCTGTAGGAAGGAATAGGGACTTTAGGACTGGATTATCTGACGTACAGAAAATGTGTTAAAACTCTTGTGTTTTGTTGAATGTATTTTCCTTCTCGTTGGTCGTATGTTCTGTCCATCTAGACAAAGCTTGGCTCCGGTAGACTGATGGGGCCAAAGGGCGTGACGGTGGACCAGGAAGGTCACGTGATCGTGGTTGACAACAAGGCGTGCACCGTCTTCATCTTCCAGCTGACCGGCAAGCTCGTCTCCAAGTTCGGAAGTCGAGGAAACGGTGACAAGCAGTTTGCAGGTAGAGTTTTAAAGAGACAGTCTGGAAGTTAATGAAAGAGCCACAACACAATGAGGCCAACGATTAACGGTTCATAGACTTATGATCTTTCTAATGTTTAACTCCATGGATAAACGACTACTTCGTTTGTCCGAGAACTGACTATCAATAGAATTAGTTTTTCGAACAGTTGACCTCTTAGCTTCTTAAAGAAGTTGAGTTGTAAGATGAAGTATACACATTAGAAGTACTTGTTGTGGCAGATAAAGTATTGTCTTTAAAATGCAAAAACTGGAAGCAGTTAGTGTTCTGAGTGATGAGATCTGAATGCAGGTGATGATCCCCGCTGATGACTAATAACTGAAAGCATTTTAAATGCAAGATGAAGTTTTAACTGAAAGCACAATCTGTGTTTCTGTTCAAAGGTCCGCACTTTGCAGCAGTGAACAAGAACAACGAGATCATCGTGACTGACTTCCACAACCACTCTGTGAAGGTAAAGCCTTCATTACGGCAGACTACCTGAACGATCCCTTTAGTTTTAAAGTTTCTTGCTCAAGAACACTTTGAATTTGGATCTTGATCTCTTTTTTCTGTCTCTATCAGGTTTTCACTCCGGACGGCGAGCTGGTGATGAAATTTGGCTCTAATGGTGAGGGAAACGGCCAGTTCAACGCTCCCACTGGTGTAGCTGTGGATGTCAATGGGAACATCATCGTAGCCGACTGGGGAAACAGCAGAATACAGGTACAGAATGTAATAACAAGAAGCACTTACTTTGGGAGTTTGTGCAGAAACCTAATTTTCTCGCTCTGTTGAAACATTTCCAGGTGTTTGACGGTAGCGGATCCTTTCTATCCTACATCAACACGTCCGCGGACCCTCTGTACGGACCCCAGGGTCTGGCTTTGACCTCAGACGGACATGTGGTCGTGGCAGACTCTGGAAACCACTGCTTCAAAGTATACCGCTACCTGCAATGATGGAGGATTGGAGGAAAGGCGGTTGGAGGGAGCTGTTGTTGGAGTGAAGGGATATGGTGCACGTCGTCAAATTTCTAGGAATAATTGCATGAACCTCTACCATCACATTGGAAGAAGGGATGGGTATAAAAAAGGAAGAAGCAAAGAAGAAGGATTACCCATCATTACATCAACAGACCACAATGTAACTTTGATCTAGTTTTGTCATCTTTAAAGATTAGGATAAAGTTCCATCATCAGCTACCGTGTGAAACAGTGAATCACAGATAAAGGTGGGACAACGATTGGTCTTTGAACTACATATTCCTAAAGTTTGAAGAGAGATGAAGACAGAGGTGGAATGGAAAGATGGTGAATTCAAGGGGTTTGCTGCCCTCGTGCAAAATCAGAAAATATCGCAGAATCACGCAAGGATGGAGTAAAAACAGTTATGCAACAACTGATTCAGGATGTCACTCTCTATAAGTCCCTCTTTCTCCCAGTGTGGCATATTAGAAAAGGAAAATGGAGGAAGAACAAAGACAGGTTGCAAGAGGAGGTGAAAAACGTCTTGGAAACCACAACTTCCTAAACCCAAATGGAGAAGAGGATCAAAGAAGTATCAAAGGTGTGAGTGTGTAAATAAAGGCTTCTGTGTTGAAGGGAATTGATCGGAAGATTAAAGGTTTTCTAATGTTCTGCCTTGTGACGTATGCAATAGACAAATAATAGCCGTTAAGCTAAAAGAGGTCTACGTCTTAGTTTGACACTCTTACTCCAGATCATTACCACACATGACCAAAACGGTTCTGACACTGTAGATTACATTTGGGAAAACAACATCAACTCTAACATGTTGAAGCTAACATTAGCTAGCAACTTTTAGAGCTTGTCAGGTCGCCCTTGAGAAAAGCACTTCCAGCAGAAAAAGACTTCAGTGAACGTTAAAATCCGTAAATATGCAACAAGAAATCACTTAAGAAAGGAATCCTCGTCCATGCAAGTTAAAATTGACTATAATGTTGACTAAAGATTCACTTGCGATGGTGATGATAAAATATTGTTTGACTAAGACACTAGGCCTCTTTTAGCCTGCTGTCCATTGTTTGTACATTAGGATTGTCTGATTATGGAATGTTTAAATTTCGTTTCTTGTCATATGCTAGTAATCTTTACAAGTCCTAGGCAATAGATTCATCGTTATAAAGGATTGCTTGACTCTGATGCTGATTGTCTGTATGACTGATTCAATTGGTTGATTGACACGATAGATTTGACGGGCACCACAGTCTTGTCTGCTTGGTTTGAGTGGTAATATATTTTTTCCATGAGAAATCTGTTGCAAAGGAGAAAAAGAAGGTCTATAAATCTATCCTATATATTTGTGAGAACACATTTAAATAATATCGTGTAAAATGTTGAAAAACAATTAACATATACAATCTCATTTCAATAGCCAAAAACAAGATGATTCTTTCGTTCTGTCATCTTTCATAAAACAATGGCTCAGTGTCCGATCAGCATGCCTCTGTATTATGTGATTGTCTTCATCAAACTTACTGGTTTAAACTGTAGGATCCCATTTTATAAAAACAGTTCATAAACTCCTGAAATTACAGTAAAGGACGCGAGGGCAATGTTACGTTGCAAAAGCATTTAAAAAAAGTGCTATTCAATAGAAGTAATACAAAAAGCATTTACATTGATTGTTAAATAGGCAATAAAAGCATTTAAGTTATTCACATGAGCATTCAGTTATACCTGTAATATACAAAACATGTTTGGCTAACACGCGTGATCGAATAGAACACTTTATGTTAGTTATTGCTTCATAATATTTATTTATCTATTTATTTATCTATTTTGCCATTTATATCTTTCTCTTTCTCCATTTGATTGTGTTCCACCATGTGCCCTGACATTCTCAAGTGCCCATATATTTCTTCTTTTTGTACGTCTTGTCTGTTGAATCAAAATATGATTGTTGGTATTTGATACATTGACACTGACTACATGTGAGCGGACAAATCAACGTTTCAAGTTTTATTTTTATTTGTCAGATGAAAGTCGCCATTCTGTGTTGGGAAAATAATGAAGCTAGCCAATAAGAAAACAGCTTGTTAGCATTTCATTTCTGATTGAAATCAATAGACATGTTTAGCAAAAAGCTAATAAGTTAGCTGTTGCTCAGAATACAGCAGAGTACAAAGGCCAAACTTATAAACTACAATCTGTCCAAGTAAGGACATTTATTTTGAAGATTTAATACTTCAGATTTTGTAAGAAAAAGTCCATCTAGTTATACGCTAACTTGATCATTTTTGGCTTTTTATGGCCCTTGGTTTCAATGCTGAATGCTAACAATGCTCTTTCGCGGATAGCTAAAACAAAACATGTGCTATGTTCAATAAGACAATTTTGATTTAAATGAACTGTCAGAGTCCCAAAAAGGATTTCATGTATTTTCCATAATTGTGCTGATTGTCAGTTAAAGTGCATTCTCTGACGTTGTTTTAGCGCCCAATAGTGCTGCTGAATCTCAAATAGTGCTGATCAACAGCTGGGAGGAGATTTCTGGTGTTTCTAAAAGTAATCTGCGCCTTGTTTGCTGGAGATTCAGCCTTACTGTCAGTAAAACATGAATGTCCTTTCAAAGTTGATTTGATGGAATTGCCTTCTCAGTGATCTTGAAATGTAATGCAAAAATAACCAAGAGATAGTTGATGACCATTTCAACACAATTCAAACGAGTACACATCCATTTGTGGTAACTTCGGAACAATACATTCCTATTCCTACGTGGTTGGGTGTTATCATTGTTGGATTTCCACCACTCAAGGACAACTATTGTAGACCAATTAAGGTTTTTATTTTCTCTCATATTGATATGTGGTGTTTGAAACACAGTCCTTAAACTAATGAAATCTTTCATTGTCACATGCCTGCTCTCTCTCTCTCTATATATTTACTATATGTCATGTCTGTTAACTGTTATGGACTGTCTCTAATATTCACTCCCACACTCAACTCTACAATAAAGCATTCTAAATAACCTCCATACTTAAATGTGTAACCTTTTTTAGGACCTTGAAAATGTGAAACAAACATTATGCTTATTGTTAAATGATCAGAAACAACACTTTAGAGAGATATGAATAACAATATGCATTTAATATCAAACCACCAGGATCACACCATGAATGAACTTCTGGATAACTCACATAACAAATCATAATCATAAACATTACATTATACACACAGTAGTCGTTGTTTATTCTGTCATTTGCATGCCCAATAGCTGCTGAATGTGATCTGCATGCATTTGGAAACAATTGTTTAGCATTTTTCCACATGTCTGAGCACAGGCATTTTCTATTATAAATATCATGTCAATAAATACACCTGGAAAATTCCTAGAAATTCAATATATAAATCACCCCGAACATGTGACACTGATTTACAACCCGTACAACTACTCAACACACAATATAAGATCCATCTACAAAATACATTTCACATTACCAAAACCTTAAAAGTGCTCTTCAACTATTAAGCATTGTACTATTGTTTGAAAAATAAAAAGTTAAAAACAATGTGGTAGAACGCTTCTCTTCTCCTTGTCGAAACCTGACACATTACCCACAATGCAACTCAACTAACAGCATAGGTGTTATTACTAACTCGCAACTAGTAATTCATGCAACCACCACCAACTCAAGTGAAATTTCTCAGGCTGATTATATCATATTGTATGTCTAAACA
>CM062286.1:2186651-2214151 GCA_031216635.1 Dissostichus eleginoides
TCATCTTCCTCATCCCTCTCTCATTTTTTGTCCTCCGTCTTGGATTCCAGCGTTGGAAACAACAGCGATGTGGTTGCTCAACGGCGGTCACGAATCTGTCTGACTTTGTCACCTACAACTTGGCTGTCCTGGAGCTCATTGCAGCCTTAGGGGCCGCCATCGCCATTACCGGCCGCCTCATCGGTGACCCTGTGGTGGCCAAAGCTGGGTTACTCATTTGGATTTTCCCCTGGTATGGACAAATGCTTTTCCCAATCCTCTCCTGTGTGGAGCGCTACCTTGCTGTGGTCCACCCTATCACCTACCTGGTATTGAAACAGGTGTCCGGTGTCCGAATCAGAAACATCGCGACCGCCTACATTTGGCTGCTGTGCTTCGGGGGGCTGGGTTTCCATTTCCTGTTCAAGGAAGGCTCAAGGTTCACCTATTTACCAAGCACCTGCCAATTTGCAGTTAATGTAATCTCCCTTACTGTCAGCAGCGTTTCCGTTCTCCGCGTTCTGATTCGACCCTGGCCAGGGGAGGGGGGGGAGGCGGGTTAGCCAATCACAGGAGAAGGCCTACCATACCATCCTGATCATAACTGGAGTGCTGTTCTTGAGGTTTGGGGGGAATCTGGTTTGCAATTTGGTAGGCTTCTCCTTCAACAGCGCTCAGTGTGTGGTGGTCCTGTTTGCACTGCTGTTCAATGTGCCCAGCAGTCTGGTGTTACCGCTGCTGTTTCTGCACAGAGAGGGAAAACTACCGGGCTTCAAACACAACCCTGAATCACATTAGTGTGTGCAATCAGATTATATATGAGACAAGGCTGAACTACACTAGTGTATGTGGTAATCATTACTAGGGAACTTCTTCTGCTTACGTTTAAATTAGTGCCACCAAATGTTTATCTCAATGTTCCCATTTCCTGATTTTTAACAGAAATGGGTGGAAACCACTTTATGTATATTATGCAAAGCGTTCGATTTTGATGGAAACTTTGGCCATTAGGTACCATTATTAAACAAAATGTGACTGACAGGTTAATGGAGTTCGGTCTCTATAGGTCAACTTGTTAACGATACTAAACGTTGGCTAGCTTGATTTCAGATAGATAGATAGATAGATAGATAGATAGATAGATAGATAGATAGATAGATAGATAGATAGATAGATAGATAGATAGATGGATGGATAGATGGATAGATGGATAGATAGATAGATAGATAGATAGATGGATAGATAGATAGATAGATAGATAGATAGATAGATAGATAGATAGATAGATAGATAGATAGATAGATAGATAGATAGATAGATAGATAGATAGATGGATAGATAGATGGATAGATTTTTGGAGCTTCATCTAAAACAAAAATGCATTCATTGTTGAATGAGAGTTGTATGCATCAAGACAACATTTGACTTAAAAACCAACAAATAACCAATGATTTTATTTCAAACTCTATGTAAATACATTTTCCTCGAGCAACGAGTGACTCCTCGCTCCGACCTGACTGTGAAAACAATGAAAAAAAAAAATTTTGCATGACACCATTTACAGTAGTGACACGAAATCCATCATTTGTTTGACAATATGCAAACAAACCACAGTCCTGCAGCTGTGTGTCACACATGGTGCCATTAATTCACACACAGGTATTAATAAATGAGAATCAGATAATAGAGAATCAGAGAGCACGGAGACACAGATCATCAACAACACCGTGACAAGGTGAGTGTTCTTTAATCAATATAACATTTGATATAATTAAAATGTCTGCTTTTCAATGTTGTGCCCATGTTTGTAAAAATAACGAATCACCAATACCATTTTAGCTATTTTTATAAACCTTAATTGACTAAATATACATATATATAAATATTCTTGAATTGTATTATCACATGCTTGTATATAAGAATCTGCATTACATAAATAAAAAGCTGCTTCTATATACAAAAACTGAAAAGAATGATGGTTTGTATGGTTTTATTGCTTTAATGAAGTTGAAACGAAGGTAGAAGTGATTCATTTAAAAGCATAAAATCCATATTTTATACAAAGGCATACATTTTATACATTTAGATTAAATATTTGTATTAAATACAAAACATGACATATACAGTATGTGTTTTGGTTGAAAAAGCTTTTACATTAAGAATATTTTACATCATCTAACCATTCGCGGAAATCTTTCAGTGCCTTTTCGGCTGCTAAACGGTGGAGGAAAAATCTTTATCCTGTAACAAAATATCCTTTTATTAATAACGCTCTTGGTGTGCCACAGGGATCAATTCGAGGCCCACTTCTTCTGAAAATAAATTTGAATGTTTTAATTGTTGCATCAGTTAATTAATTTCTCGTCTCCATTTTCTCCATAAAAGCAACCAATCGAAATGTCCGTCAACTCTTCCTCAAAGTACCACTGCTTAGACTCCAAAGTGGCAATGGTCGTCTTCATTACCTTCGGCATCACAAAGATCATCCTCCTCTACCCGTTCTGTATCCTCGTCTTCGCCCTGGGTTACCAAAGATGGCGTCGTCAGCGCTCCTTCGAAACTACGAGTCACTCCGACATCTTCACCTTCCACCTGGCCGCCGTAGAGATGATCCACGGGGTCGCGGGCATCACGTACGTCAGCGGCATTATCACTGGCGATTATGAGGTCACTAAAGCGGGGGTGTGTGTCGGTTATATCATTTTCTTTGGACAGATTGGCTTTCACACCCTCACCTGTATAGAGCGATACCTGGCCGTTGTTCACCCCGTTGTGTACATGGGGCTGAAAAATGCACGTGGTGTCAAAATACGAAATATTAGCATAGCGTGCGTTTGGCTGCTGAGCTTTGCATTGAGCGGTGTAACATGTGGCTCCGGTTTGACCAGTGGGCCAATATTCAGCTCATTGGCCGTCACTTTAATCACCCTGTCTTTCTGCAGCCTTTCTGTTCTCTGCAGTCTGATTCGTCCAGGGCCAGGGCGCGTTGACCAATCAAAGCAAAGGGCTTTCCACACCCTCACAGCCATACTGGGCGTGACGTGGCTTTGGTTTGCAGGCATGATCTTGAGTCTGTCTCTGGGGAAATCTAAGTTGCTGAACACCGAGGTTGGCTGTGCGCTGGAACATTCTTCAAACTGGTTCAGTCTGCCCAGCAGTCTGGTGCTGCCGCTGCTGTTCCTGCACCGAGCCGGAAAACTCTTCTGTGTGAAGTAATGTAATGTGCCGACTCGGAGGTTAGCATCGCAAGGGCTCCCTTAACAAAACGCCAATGGGATCTCTCGAATGGATTTTGGATTGGATTAAATGTTTATGATACTTAAAGGTCCCCTATTATGCGGTTTTTCATCAATATATTATAGGTCTCAGATATATACAAAACATGTCTCTGAAGTTTGGCTCAAAATACCAAACAGATCAGTGTAGCCACTCCCAACGCCCCTCTGCGAGATATTTGGTTAAAAAGAACACAATGGTGCTCTAGGAGGAGATTCAGGTGATAAGGTAGGGGGGGGGGGGGTTACCTTGGTTGGTGATTGGCTGATGGTTACAAAAGCCAAAACATCGTTATGACATCACAAAGTGGCCAAAATCTGATCAGCTAATTTTCAGACAGGTTTTTATATAAATGGATCAGGAGAAAAAGTGAGAGAATCTTCTTTCCTGAAACTTTCAGAGTCTCTTTACACAGAGGGGACACATGTTGATGTAGAAAAGACATGAAGAAGAGGGGACACATGTTGATGTAGAAGAGACATGAAGAAGAGGGGACACATGTTGACGTAGAAGAGACATGAAGAAGAGGATTTTGCATAATAGGTTTTAACACGCTTTGCAGAAATCCACATAATAATATGTGGAGGAAATTCTTAAGAGAAACTGGTGAATGATTCATGGACAACGTTTGTCTTTTGTTATATTTAATAAAGTAATAAAGAAAGTTTATACACAATTGAAATCGATCTCAAATGCAGGAACAGAGCAGCTTCATCCTCAGAGGATAAAATGGCTTTCACCCCAGAACACAGTTTACAGTCTCATTATATGTAGAGAGAATATCCAACTGGTGCCAGCCATCAATTGTTTTAGGCATTATCTAAACATCCCCATCATTAAAGTAAACCATTAAACCCCCAGTCCTTACCCATTTGCAAATCCACCTTTTGCCCTTCCTGAAAGGTCAATCCTAAACATATGTCCCTGTTAAACACATATAGGACAAAACTACAATTTAAAGAGTAAAAGGCAATCAGAGTATACAACATAATCTATACAAATGATTTAAGTGATTATATGAAAATGTTACACAACAAAGAACACCACTTTATGATTCTTGAAGCTTACTTACAATCAACAAAAATACAGAGATGTTTTTCATTGTTACTGCATAATATAAAACTCTCTTTAATTAAAAACGTCCTCTATAATATCTCCATATTATCTTATGATTGTAACTGTATTTCAAACGGTTTGTGAATAAAATTACAGTTTAATGAAAGGATTTGATTACTTTTTGCCAGTGGTGTACTAAGTAACTTAGTATCTCAGAGGTACTTGTACTTTACTTGAGTATTTCCATTTATGCTACTTATACTCCACTACAGTTCAGAGGTAGATGGTGTAATTTCCTCCACTACATGTATTTAATCCCTTTAGTTACTTTACAGATCTGGATGAATGATGTGAAATATAACCAAGTGTTAAATCAGACTTTAGTTCCACCTGGAGTAAATCCACAAGCTACCCTGCAGTATACAAGTCATTCAAACTAGCTGCACCTTTACCAGCTTTGAGAACACTTTCATGATCAATCATTATAAAACATATCATATCTATTATTCTGAAATGGACCAATCTGCACAATCACTACTTTTACTGTCGCTACTTTCACTATATTTTGATGAGAATACTTTTCTACTTTACTTGAGGAACATTTGAATGCAGGACTTTTACTGTAACAGAGTATTCCTACACTCTGGTACTTCTACTTTTACTCAAGTACAAGATCTGAGTACTTTACTTTTACTCAAGTACAAGATCTGAGTACTTCTACTTTTACTCAAGTACAAGATCTGAGTACTTCTACTATACTTTAGTTTTTTCTGCTTATTGCATCACGGCTTTAAAACTAAAGCAAGCTCTAGTATTTGCAGGATTTAAGACGCTACAACTCGTCATGCTGTTGAGTTCTCGCTGCCTCTTTGTTAATGTTCGTAGCCGCCCTGATCGCGGACTTCATGGCCGTCTCGATCCAGGCGTGAGGGAAGGCGGTGTGTTCCCCGGCAAAGTGCACCTGCTTCACTTCTGAACAGCTCCTTGGAGTATTCTAAATGCTGGTAGGGAGTGAAGAGAGCAAAGGCGCCCAGGCTGTGAGGATCGGTGCTCCACTTCTTCACCACCACCCCGGTGCAAAGAGACCACACTTTGTTCCGTGGATCCGCTCCAAGTCTCTCAGCGCCAGCTCCTTTTTCAAAGATTCAAAGGTTTTATTGTCATATGCACAAAGCTACAGTGTAGAAATGATAATGAAATTCTTCTGACCTGAGCTCCTCCAACAATGCAACATTTATAATAAAATGCAAAATACTAAATAAAAAGTAGTGCAAAAAGTCTATGTTCATGTAATTACAATATGATATGTACAAGAACAGAATATGAAATTAAATAATGTACATTAAGACCAAATTAAATACGTTTATTGCGGTGATAAACTATTTCGAAAAATAATTAATTTTTTAATTACGCTGACAATATACTTTATTTTAACAATTTATATTGTGACTTTTTTCCAAAGATAATGTATTATTTATTGACTTTATACTTTTTTCCGACTTATTTCATTCTGTTTTTTTACAAACTATACTTTGACTTTTTTCCGAAATATTTTCATTATTTTTCAATAGTTTAGAGATAAACTGTTTTCATCATGTTTTTTAAATATTTTTTTGCAACTATTTTCTATTTCAACTTGGATGAAATTAAATATGTAAAGTAAGACAAAATTAAATACGGTTTATTGCGGTGATAACTATTTATATAAATAAGTATATTGCAAGATGACAAACAGGAATGTTATCGGGGCACTTTACAGACCTTGAGGTCTTCGTCGCTCGCTCCCAGGAAGAGGAGGAGTCGTCGGACCAGGTGTAGGAAGCCAGCAGAACCCCGATGGTCTTATTGTTTGGGAAACTGTGACTCGGGTAGTAGATGAACGAGAAGGACCGTCGGTGATGCTCTTCCCGCCTCGGATGCCGTCCTCCAACCAGAAGTTATTTCTAAAAGTGAGGATGATCTTAGTGGAGCTTTCGTAGTGGACGCCCTCAGGACTTCCATCTTTTTAATGGACAGAGGTGGATCAAAGTCCATGAAAAGAGCTGCTTTGGCCGTGGTGGTCACCAGGACCACGTCGGCATGAAGGTCAGTAAGAGGGAGTTCTCGATCGGTCTGATAGGACACGATGACCCCTCGATCTGATTGGCGGATACGTTTGACCTTAGAGTTGAGGAGGATGGGGACGTCGAGGACAGTGAGGAAAGCTTTGGTCAGCAGATCAGACCCGCCCGTCACCTCATAGTACCTGTAAGACAAAACATTTGGATCTACAGCACGGTCACATGACTTCACGTCACCACCGCTAAGCTAAAGGCGGCTAATGTTGGGCTATAAAGGAACTACAGCACGGTCACATGACTTCACGTCACCACCGCTAAGCTAAAGTTGGCTAATGTTGGGCTATAAGGCACTACAGCACGGTCACATGACTTCACGTCACCACCGCTAAGCTAAAGGTGGCTAATGTTGGGCTATAAGGAACTACAGCACGGTCACATGACTTCACGTCACCACCACTAAGCTAAAGGTGGCTAATGTTGGGCTATAAAGGAACTACAGCACGGTCACATGACTTCACGTCACCACCGCTAAGCTAAAGGTGGCTAATGTTGGGCTATAAAGGAACTACAGCACGTCACATGATTTCACGTCACCACCACTAAGCTAAAGGTGGCTAATGTTGGGCTATAAAGGAACTACAGCACGGTCACATGACTTCACGTCACCACCGCTAAGCTAAAGGTGGCTAATATTGTGCGTGATGACGTTAAGTCGTCTCAACACTTGTTAGCACTGTTTTTAAATTCAACAGTTGGGTATTTACTGACGTATTTTATGTCGTAGGAAAAAATGTGAACATTTTGTAAGCTTGTCTTCGAGAGGAGGGAACAGTAGGTGGTTAATTGCCTCATTAAAGACTGATTGCTGCACTGCTCTAGCCCTTAAATGAATTCAGGAAAAAGTGAAACAGTAAACGTTACGTGGTGCTGTCGCTGACGTCGCTCTCGATGTAGATCATCTCGGTCAGAGCGAGGTGCATCAGGCTCTGTTCATTCAGTAAGTCTCCGATCATCCTAATCGCCTCCGGACTCACGCCACCTTCTCTCTTCAGATACTCCTGGGAAACAACACACAGATGTTTTCTACATTATAGTCATTATCTTTAAATATTCTGTCTTTCAGCTAACAAAAATGAAGTGTTCTACCCTTGTAAAACGTGCGCTGGAAGTACATAAAATAACTTTTTTTACCATTTAAAATTACATTTACCTTCACAGAGTAGTGGTCGTACTTCTGGAGCGCAGCTTTGCAGCCATGTGCCTCCACTTCATCTTTCACCTAGAGAGAACATTATTAACATCTCAGCTGTTATTTGTATGAATATTGTGGGTGAGGAGAAATACCAAGCAATAATAGATAAAAAACGTTCATAGAAAATCTGTGTAGCAATTATTCAATATTGAATATTCTCTTTTGTGATATTGGGTAAATTAATGAAATTGTTATCATTATTATTATCATTATCATTATTATTATTATTATCATTATTTTTTTACTTTTATATATAATCTTAATACAATTATTACTCGTATTATTATTCCATTTTATTGTGTTTATGTGCAATGTACCTTCTGCAGAGCTCTCTGCAGCAGCTGGTTTGCAGACTTCCCCTTCTCGCTCTTCCACACTTTATACTTCAGGATGTTTGGATTAGCCTTCACAGCGTACGTCCTCCTCCGCAGCCCGTTCACCAGGAAGAAAGTGTTCACGTCCTCCATGACGAATGGATTCAGCTTCACCCCCAGTGCTTCAGCAAACCAGAGGACGATGCTGCCAACAGACGCATTTACATTTTTCAGACTTAAAGTTAAAATGCACTTTTTGATGTCTTGTATACATACATGTCCCCGTGTGTCCCCGGTGTGTCCCCGGTGTGTCCCGGTGTGTCAGGAGACTCACAAAGTGTCAGATAATAAAACCCTCTCTCTTTTCCACCGTACCCACATCTCTAAAAACGGGGGACAACGGAGCTGATCCAGATTTGCTGCGTCTTGACGACATTACTAAAATGTGGGCGGGCTTTACACCCACGGGCCAATCAGAAACGTTGCTGTCAGAAACAATGAGACGTGTTCTGGAAGTAATATGCGGCTGTGTTTACATTAGCATCGCTAACATTCAGAGCTAACTGGAGAGAGCATGTGTAAAGAAGCAGGAAATAAAAAGGAACTCACCTTGTGGTAAACCTGAGAGAGAAAGAGTTTGAGCTCCATGCTGTTTCAGAGAGAATCCTTGATGTGGTTTTGATTTTTTAATCTACAGACCTAGAATCAGCACTTTAGTAACAGGGCTGAAATAGAGGGTTTGAGGCTAGAATGGGTGATCTGTTTGGTATTTTGAGCAAAACACTTCAGAGACATGTTTTTAATACATGTTGATATATCTGAGACCCATAATATTCGCCTTAATAGGAGACCTTTAAGGCGAATAAGATTTCTTTCTTCAAACTTGTCTTGAACTCACCTGTGAGATTTGGGGATCCTCATGGCTCCAGCTCAGCGAACCATCCCTCCTCCTCGCTCCTGTAGGTCTCCACTCGGCCTCCAATACGCCACTGGACTCTACTATGGTTACCTTGTAGAACACATTTAAACATGATTAAATTCCTGATTCTCTTTAAGGAGACTTGGGATTTCCCTTGTGCATCTGACAATAAAGGCTTTGAATCATTAGAAACTGTTTTTAAAGCAACTCTAATTTCATTTTAGAGCCTTTAAATGTTGAGAAGTTGTTTTATAAAGCAACTTTCACTACTTTAATTTCACTTTAGAGCCTTCAAATCATGATACATAGTTTTATAAAGCCCTTTTTTTTTCCTTAACTCCTATTTTAAAGTCTTAAGGTCACGATAAATAGTTTATAAAGTGTATTTAGAGCGTGCACCTGGTGCCCGGCGTCCTGCAGCAGCTTTGCAGCCGTCAGTCCTGCAGCCCCGGCCCCGACGATGACCACGTGATGGGAAGAGTTGATGTGAGGAAGGCCCTTCTTCACCGTGTTCAGGAGATCATCGTAGTCTTTGTCCTTCAGACAGTTCTTCAGAGTTTCCTCCAGATGTTCCTCCAGATGTTCCTCCAGATGTTCCTCCAGATGTTCCTCCAGATGTTCCTCCAGATGTTCCTCCAGATGTTCCTCCAGATGTTCCTCCAGAGTTTCCTCCAGGTTTCCTCCAGATGTTCCTCCAGATGTTCCTTCAGAGTTTCCTCCAGAGTTTCCTCCAGATGTTCCTCCAGATGTTCCTTCAGAGTTCCTTCAGACAGTCCTCCAGATGTTCCTCCAGATGTTCCTCCAGATGTTCCTTCAGAGTTTCCTTCAGATGTTCCTCCAGATGTTCCTCCAGAGGTTCCTTCACACTCCCAGCAGCTGATGATGTGTTTCTGAGACAGAGAGTGAGCAGCAGCAGCCGGACGACACCTGGAAACACAGATATTATTATTCAGGCGGTGAAGGGGAGTCAATGGAGAGAGGGACATTTTAAAGTGTGACTCTGTGCTTCCCTCGGTGCTTTACAAAAAATAAATAAGAATTTAGTGCAAAAGAAACATTTAAAAAATGATTTATTAAACAAAGAACAGGTGTTTAAATATGGCAAACAATTATTAAAGAACATAAATGTAATAAACAAAAAAGACTCAGATGTATCAATTCAAATTAAGATGTTTTAAAGTTTTTTTAGGGTTATAAAATGTGGCAAAACTATTGAGAAAAAGTGCACAAAAAAAGATTAACGAGCGTTGATTACTTATCATAAAGATTATTTTAGCACATGGAATTCTAAGTGATTTACCTTAAATAAGAGATTAAAAAAGTCTTAACAACGAAAAAGACTCTTAGAAAATTAGGGTTGATTCAGGGTTATAAAATATTGGCAAAAATAATTACACAAACTGCAAACAAATTAAAGAAGGTCGATTTAATTAACAAAAATACTTGTTATTAATCATTATTCTGATGATTTCCCTTTTTAAGGGGGATACAATATGGCAAAAGCCTGAATACATGTTATTTATTTAAACAGTTAATAAAAAGTCAAGTCTACGTAGAAAAAAACATTAAGAAAATTGACAAAAAAAAAAAAACCTAATTCTTTTTTTTTAATGACTTGCAGTTAAACCTAGTGGGTTTATATTCTCACTTGTTTTAAAGGTCCCATGTCATGGCCATTTCTACTGATCATAATTCCATTGTTGAGGTCTACTAGAAAAGATTTATATTATGCAATTTTACCAAAATCACATTGGTTTCTCATACAGCATCTCTGTATAGTATGTGTATTCACTCTCTGTCCTAAACGCTTGTTGGAGCTCCTGCCCCCCCCCCTCCCTATGAGCCCAGTGGCCGTCTGCGAGACAGCGGACACAGCGAAACCCACAAAACCTTCAAACACACAGGGGACGGGTAATTGTTACGGTTGAGTGAAGCAGGCAGGACCCAAATGCAGATTTCAAAGAAAAATCCTTTATTTCAAGGCAAAGCTGGCAAAAAACAGAACTACCCCGTGACACAGTCCAAGACAAACAATGAACCGACAGGGGAACACAGGGAAAGACAAGACTAAATACAGAGAGGGGTGATCACGAGACGAGAAACAGCCGGGCAGGGGAGGAGAAACACAAGGGCAACAGGTGAACACAATCAGACAATCAGACACACCAGGGAAACTAACGACAGGAGGAAAACACAGGGAGAAGGACCAGAAAGAACAAGGAGGAAAACACAGGGAGAAGGACCAGACAAGAGACAGGGAGGAAAACACAGGGAGAAGGACCAGACAAGAGACAGGGAGGAACACACAGGGAGAAGGCCCAGACAAGAGACAGGGAGGAAAACACAGGGAGAAGGACCAGACAAGAGACAGGGAGGAAAACACAGGGAGAAGGACCAGACAGAGACAGGGAGGAAAACACAGGGAGAAGGACCAGACAAGAGACAGGGAGGAAAACAAGGGAGAAGGACCAGACAAGAGACAGGGAGGAAAACACAGGGAGAAGGACCAGACAAGAGACAGGGAGGAAAACACAGGGAGAAGGACCAGACAAGAGACAGGGAGGAAACACAGGGAGAAGGACCAGACAAGAGACAGGAGGAACACACAGGAGAAGGACCAGACAAGAGACGGAGGAAAACACAGGGAGAAGGACCAGACAAGAGACAGGGAGGAAAACACAGGGAGAAGGACCAGACAAGAGACAGGGAGGAAAACACAGGGAGAAGGACCAGACAAGAGACAGGGAAAACACAGGGAGAAGGACCAGACAAGAGACAGGGAGGAACACACAGGGAGAGGACCAGACAAGAGACAGGGAGGAACACACAGGGAGAAGGACCAGACAAGAGACAGGGAGGAAAACACAGGGAGAAGGACCAGACAAGAGACAGGGAGACAGAACAGCAAACAACCCCAAAACTTAACACACAAAAACTCAAATCATAACAGTAATAACTGGAAAAGCATGACATGGGACCTTTAACACAGCATGTGACCTTTACAATACTTCCTGTGAAATCCTTATTTTTCATCAGAGATGAATGATAACTGAAACCATGAACTCAGAAAGCAGAACAAGTGACCGCAGTAAAATCTGCATGAAAAACTCTCAACAGACATTATTTTAGGGAAGATGTCTGTCTCTGATATTTTTGTCATTTAAAAATAGAGTAAAAACACAACATTGCTGCAAAAAGTTACTCACAGGATTTCCACTTCACTGACTGAGGATCCATCTCTGTTCAGCTTTCTGAAGAAGGGAAACAGAAACCAGAGGAGGCACACATCATTCAGTCCTGACAAACATGTAGAGTATTTCATCTTGTAAAGTGACGAGACAAACACCATTTACAGTTATTAAGAAACACACCAGAAGGATCTTTCAGCCGCAGTACCTGAGAGTGTGTGTGTGTGTGTGTGTGTGTGTGTGTGTGTGTGTGTGTGTGTGTGTGTGTGTGTGTGTGTGTGTGTGCTCTCTGCTGTCTCTGATCATCCCATCTATTTATCACCAGATTAAAAAAGCAATATATATTTGTATTAAATGAGATTAAAACGTTATCAAATTAAACACATTTATATTATATATATTTAAAAGCATATATTGGCTTATTATGTTTTCCTTTGTTATACATTTAATGTTTTCATATTCCTCCTCACGTATATTTATTTATGTTTTCAATAAAACTTTTCATATTTTATTTCTATTATGTTTACACCAACTCTCCCTTCGGGGTCTGGTTACTTCCAATCTAGGATGTGTAATCTTTATACAGTAATCTAAGACACATCTTGCAGATAATATATAAGCATTTTAATAAACTTAATAACAAATAAAAGTATTCTTACCTTTGTTGGAGCCTAAAGAACAAACGGTGCCGTCACAGAGAGCTGAGGTGATAAAAGCCTGCTTTATATCCCCAGCCTCCCTCTGACCTCAGAGGGCAGGACCTTTGCATCGGCCAAGTTTCTCTTTCCCAAGTCTTTTTTTCTCCACATTTATGATACATTTTAACAATCAGTCGGATGTCCTCTCGTGTTAACAATTATATGGAATTTAATTGTATTTCTTTAACACCTAACATGCACTAGATTGGGGGCATTGAGGGTATTCGAACACAAATCAGCCAAAAATAATATAATACAAGAAAATGATGTGAAAATATTAATATTTTTAATTTGAAAAAGTTAGTATTCAACCTTTAGTTCCCTCTATGTATCCAAATATATCCAAAACTCAACAAACATTAATATATATATTTTTTATTTTGTTTTACTAACTATACAAAATAATCAGTCGAAAATAAAAAACTTAAAATATTGTTTCTATTTATTTATTTTGGAAGACATTAGTAACTCACTCAATAAAATATAAAATTCTTACAAAGCTAATCTGTAAACATATGGAAGAACAGGTATTAAAAACCTCACTCAGTAAAATGTTATTTCATCCATGTTATCTTCTACTTGTTTGTATGTATGTGGTGAAAAGTGCAACTGCTAATGGACTGCATTATCAGAGCTTAGATAAATCATTACCAAATACAAAATCCCCCAAATGTTGATGTGAACGCCTGCTCTTAGTCACCTTTAAAATATAAACTTTTAACATTCTGGAAGCATCCTTCAACGTTCACTTTATTTATTACATACGTTAAAATCAGGGTTTGTTCTTCTCATATTGTAATCTCATCAGCTGGTCGACGTGTGTGAATCATTTCTTGGTAATCTCGCCAAAAGGAACTGAAAAGAGGAAATAAAGAGCGGATATATTTTATTGTTGCGTCATTTGGGATTTCCTCCACGAACCACGTGCTTTTTGGTTTCCTATTTACTCTATTTTTTTATTGCTTATTTATTGTTCCGAGAAAGAATTGTCTATATATATCTATATATATATAGATATATAGATATATATGACTACTATATATATATATCTATATTTATATATATATATATATATATAGTATATATATATATAGTAGTCATATATATCTATATATCTATATATATAGATATATAGATATATAGATATATATGACTAATATATATAATATAATATATAATATATATATATAGATATATATATATAGTAGTCATATATATCTATATATCTATATATATAGATATATATATATAGACAATTCTTTCTCGGAACAATAAATAAGCAATAAAAAATAGAGTAAATAGGAAACCAAAAAGCACGTGGTTCGTGGAGGAAATCCCAAATGACGCAACAATAAAATATATCCGCTCTTTATTCCTCTTTTCAGTCCTTTTTGGCGAGATTACCAAGAAATGATTCACACACGTCGACCAGCTGATGAGATTACAATATGAGAAGAAACAAACCTGATTTAACGTATGTAATAAATAAAGTGAACGTTGAAGGATGCTTCCAGAATGTTAAAAGTTTATATTTTAAAGGTGACTAAGAGCAGGCGTTCACATCAACATTTGGGGGATTTTGTATTTGGTAATGATTTATCTAAGCTCTGATAATGCAGTCCATTAGCAGTTGCACTTTTCACCACATACATACAAACAAGTAGAAGATAACATGGATGAAATAACATTTTACTGAGTGAGGTTTTTAATACCTGTTCTTCCATATGTTTACAGATTAGCTTTGTAAGAATTTTATATTTATTGAGTGAGTTACTAATGTCTTCCAAAATAAATAAATAGAAACAATATTTAAGTTTTTTATTTTCGACTGATTATTTGTATAGTTAGTAAAACAAAATAAAAAATATATATATTAATGTTTGTTGAGTTTTGGATATATTTGGATACATAGAGGGAACTAAAGGTTGAATACTAACTTTTTCAAATTAAAAATATTAATATTTTCACATCATTTTCTTGTATTATATTTTTTTGGCTGATTTGTGTTCGAATACCCTCAATGCCCCCAATCTAGTGCATGTTAGGTGTTAAAGAAATACAATTAAATTCATATAATTGTTAACACGAGAGGACATCGACTGATTGTTAAAATGTATCATAAATGTGGAGAAAAAAAGACTTGGGAAAGAGAAACTTGGCCGATGCAAAGGTCCTGCCCTCTGAGGTCAGAGGGAGGCTGGGATATAAAGCAGGCTTTTATCACCTCAGCTCTCTGTGACGGCACCGTTTGTTCTTTAGGCTCCAACAAAGGTAAGAATACTTTTATTTGTTATTAAGTTTATTAAAATGCTTATATATTATCTGCAAGATGTGTCTTAGATTACTGTATAAAGATTAACATCCTAGATTGGAAGTAACCAGACCCGAAGGGAGAGTTGGTGTAAACATAATAGAAATAAAATATGAAAAGTTTTATTGAAAACATAAATAAATATACGTGAGGAGGAATATGAAAACATTAAATGTATAACAAAGGAAAACATAATAAGCCAATATATGCTTTTAAATATATATAATATAAATGTGTTTAATTTGATAACGTTTTAATCTCATTTAATAAAATAATATTGCTTTTTTTAATCTGGTGATAAATAGATGGGATGATCAGAGACAGCAGAGAGCACACACACACACACACACACACACACACACACACACACACACACACACACACACACACACACACACACACACACTCTCAGGTACTGCGGCTGAAAGATCCTTCTGGTGTGTTTCTAATAACTGTAAATGGTGTTTGTCTCGTCACTTTACAAGATGAAATACTCTACATGTTTGTCAGGACTGAATGATGTGTGCCTCCTCTGGTTTCTGTTCCTTCTTCAGAAAGCTGAACAGAGATGGATCCTCAGTCAGTGAAGTGGAAATCCTGTGAGTAACTTTTTGCAGCAATGTTGGTTTTTACTCTATTTTTAAATGACAAAAATATCAGAGACAGACATCTTCCCTAAAATAATGTCTGTTGAGAGTTTTTCATGCAGATTTTACTGCGGTCACTTGTTCTGCTTTCTGAGTTCATGGTTTCAGTTATCATTCATCTCTGATGAAAAATAAGGATTTCACAGGAAGTATTGTAAAGGTCACATGCTGTGTTAAAGGTCCATGTCATGCTTTTCCAGTTATTACTGTTATGATTTGGTTTTTGTGTGTTAAGTTTTGGGGTTTGTTTTGCTGTTCTGTCCTCCCTGTCTCTTGTCTGGTCCTTCTCCCTGTGTTTTCCTCCTGTCTCTTGTCTGGCCTTCTCCCTGTGTGTTCCTCCTGTCTCTTGTCTGGTCCTTCTCCCTGTGTGTTCCTCCCTGTCTCTTGTCTGTCCTTCTCCCTGTGTTTTCCCTGTCTCTTGTCTGGTCCTTCTCCCTGTGTGTTCTCCCTGTCTCTTGTCTGGTCCTTCTCCCTGTGTTTTCCTCCCTGTCTCTTGTCGGTCCTTCTCCCTGTGTTTTCCTCTCCTTGTCTTGTCGTCCTTCTCCCTGTGTTCCTCCCTGTCTCTTGTTGGTCCTTCTCCTGTGTTTTCCTCCCTGTCTCTTGTCTGGTCCTTCTCCCTGTGTTTTCCTCCCTGTCTCTTGTCTGGTCCTTCTCCCTGTGTTTTCCTCCCTGTCTCTTGTCTGGTCCTTCTCCCTGTGTTTCCTCCCTGTCTCTTGTCTGGTCCTTCTCCTGTGTTTTCCTCCCTGTCTCTTGTCTGGTCCTTCTCCCTGTTTTCCTCCCTGTCTCTTGTCTGGTCCTTCTCCCTGTGTTTCCTCCCTGTCTCTTGTCTGGGCCTTCTCCCTGTGTTTCCTCCCTGTCTCTTGTCTGGTCCTTCTCCCTGTGTTTTCCTCCCTGTCTCTTGTCTGGTCCTTCTCCTGTGTTTTCCTCCTTGTTCTTGTCTGGTCCTTCTCCCTGTGTTTTCCTCCCTGTCGTTAGTTTCCCTGGTGTGTCTGATTGTCTGATTGTGTTCACCTGTTGCCCTTGTGTTTCTCCTCCCCTGCCCGGCTGTTTCTCGTCTCGTGATCACCCCTCTCTGTATTTAGTCTTGTCTTTCCCTGTGTTCCCCTGTCGGTTCATTGTTTGTCTTGGACTGTGTCACGGGGTAGTGTTCTGTTTTTTGCCAGCTTTGCCTTGAAATAAAGGATTTTTCTTTGAAATCTGCATTTGGGTCCTGCCTGCTTCACTCAACCGTAACAATTACCCGTCCCTTGTGTGTTATGAAGGTTTGTGGGTTTCGCTGTGTCCCGCTGTCTCGCAGACGGCCACTGGGCTCATAGGGAGGGGGGGGGGCAGGAGCTCCAACAAGCCGTTTAGGACAGAGAGTGAATACACATACTATACAGAGATGCTGTTTGAGAAACCAATGTGAGTTTGGTAAAATTGCATAATATAAATCTTTTCTAGTAGACCTCAACAATGGAATTATGATCAATAGAAATGGCCATGACATGGGACCTTTAAAAGAAGTGAGAATATAAAACCACTAGGTTTAACTGCAAGTCATTAAAAAAAAGAATTAGGTTTTTTTTTTTTTGTCAATTTTCTTAATGTTTTTTTCTACGTAGACTTGACTTTTTATTAACTGTTTAAATAAATAACATGTATTCTAGCTTTTGCCATATTGTATCCCCCTTAAAAAGGGAAATCATCAGAATAATGATTAATAACAAGTATTTTTGTTAATTAAATCGACCTTCTTTAATTTGTTTGCAGTTTGTGTTAATTATTTTTGCCATATTTTATAACCCTGAATCAACCCTAATTTTCTAAGAGTCTTTTTCGTTGTTAAGACTTTTTTAATCTCTTATTTAAGGTAAATCACTTAGAATTTCCATGTTGCTAAAATAATCTTTATGATAAGTAATCAACGCTCGTTAATCTTTTTTTGTGCACTTTTTCTCAATAGTTTTGCCACATTTTATAACCCTAAAAAAACTTTAAAACATCTTAATTTGAATTGATACATCTGAGTCTTTTTTGTTTATTACATTTATGTTCTTTAATAATTGTTTGCCATATTTTAAACACCTGTTCTTTGTTTAATAAATCCTTTTTTAAATGTTTCTTTTGCACTAAATTCTTATTTATTTTTTGTAAAGCACCGAGGGAAGCACAGAGTCACAATTTAAAATGTCCCTCTCTCCATTGACTCCCCTTCACCGCCTGAATAATAATATCTGTGTTTCCAGGTGTCGTCCGGCTGCTGCTGCTCACTCTCTGTCTCAGAAACACATCATCAGCTGCTGGGAGTGTGAAGGAACCTCTGGAGGAACATCTGGAGGAACATCTGGAGGAACATCTGGAGGAAACTCTGGAGGAAACTCTGAAGGAAACTCTGAAGGAACATCTGGAGGAACATCTGGAGGAACATCTGGAGGACTGTCTGAAGGAAACTCTGAAGGAACATCTGGAGGAACATCTGGAGGAAACTCTGGAGGAAACTCTGAAGGAACATCTGGAGGAACATCTGGAGGAAACTCTGGAGGAAACTCTGGAGGAACATCTGGAGGAACATCTGGAGGACATCTGGAGGAAACTCTGGAGGAAACTCTGGAGGAACATCTGGAGGAACATCTGGAGGAACATCTGGAGGAAACTCTGAAGAACTGTCTGAAGGACAAAGACTACGATGATCTCCTGAACACGGTGAAGAAGGGCCTTCCTCACATCAACTCTTCCCATCACGTGGTCATCGTCGTCGGGCCGGGGCTGCAGGACTGACGGCTGCAAAGCTGCTGCAGGACGCCGGGCACAGGTGCACGCTCTAAATACACTTTATAAACTATTATCGTGACCTTAAGACTTTAAAATAGGAGTTAAGGAAAAAAAAAGGGCTTTATAAAAACTATGTATCATGATTTGAAGGCTCTAAAGTGAAATTAAAGTAGTGAAAGTTGCTTTATAAAACAACTTCTCAACATTTAAAGGCTCTAAAATGAAATTAGAGTTGCTTTAAAAACAGTTTCTAATGATTCAAAGCCTTTATTGTCAGATGCACAAGGGAAATCCCAAGTCTCCTTAAAGAGAATCAGGAATTTAATCATGTTTAAATGTGTTCTACAAGGTAACCATAGTAGAGTCCAGTGGGCGTATTGGAGGCCGAGTGGAGACCTACAGGAGCGAGGAGGAGGATGGTTCGCTGAGCTGGGAGCCATGAGGATCCCAAATCTCACAGGTGAGTTCAAGACAAGTTTGAAGAAAGAAATCTTATTCGCCTTAAAGGTCTCCTATTAAGGCGAATATTATGGGTCTCAGATATATCAACATGTATTAAAAACATGTCTCTGAAGTGTTTTGCTCAAAATACCAAACAGATCACCCATTCTAGCCTCAAACCCCTCTATTTCAGCCCTGTTACTAAAGTGCTGATTCTAGGTCTGTAGATTAAAAAATCAAAACCACATCAAGGATTCTCTCTGAAACAGCATGGAGCTCAAACTCTTTCTCTCTCAGGTTTACCACAAGGTGAGTTCCTTTTTATTTCCTGCTTCTTTACACATGCTCTCCAGTTAGCTCTGAATGTTAGCGATGCTAATGTAAACACAGCCGCATATTACTTCCAGAACACGTCTCATTGTTTCTGACAGCAACGTTTCTGATTGGCCCGTGGGTGTAAAGCCCGCCCACATTTTAGTAATGTCGTCAAGACGCAGCAAATCTGGATCAGCTCCGTTGTTCCCCGTTTTTAGAGATGTGGGTACGGTGGAAAAGAGAGAGGGTTTTATTATCTGACACTTTGTGAGTCTCCTGACACACCGGGACACACCGGGGACACACCGGGGACACACGGGGACATATGTATGTATACAAGACATCAAAAAGTGCATTTTAACTTTAAGTCTGAAAAATGTAAATGCGTCTGTTGGCAGCATCGTCCTCTGGTTTGCTGAAGCACTGGGGTGAAGCTGAATCCATTCGTCATGGAGGACGTGAACACTTTCTTCCTGGTGAACGGGCTGCGGAGGAGGACGTACGCTGTGAAGGCTAATCCAAACATCCTGAAGTATAAAGTGTGGAAGAGCGAGAAGGGGAAGTCTGCAAACCAGCTGCTGCAGAGAGCTCTGCAGAAGGTACATTGCACATAAACACAATAAAATGGAATAATAATACGAGTAATAATTGTATTAAGATTATATAAAAGTAAAAAATAATGATAATAATAATAATAATGATAATGATAATAATAATGATAACAATTTCATTAATTTACCCAATATCACAAAAGAGAATATTCAATATTGAATAATTGCTACACAGATTTTCTATGAACGTTTTTTATCTATTATTGCTTGGTATTTCTCCTCACCCACAATATTCATACAAATAACAGCTGAGATGTTAATAATGTTCTCTCTAGGTGAAAGATGAAGTGGAGGCACATGGCTGCAAAGCTGCGCTCCAGAAGTACGACCACTACTCTGTGAAGGTAAATGTAATTTTAAATGGTAAAAAAAGTTATTTTATGTACTTCCAGCGCACGTTTTACAAGGGTAGAACACTTCATTTTTGTTTAGCTGAAAGACAGAATATTTAAAGATAATGACTATAATGTAGAAAACATCTGTGTGTTGTTTCCCAGGAGTATCTGAAGAGAGAAGGTGGCGTGAGTCCGGAGGCGATTAGGATGATCGAGACTTACTGAATGAACAGAGCCTGATGCACCTCGCTCTGACCGAGATGATCTACATCGAGAGCGACGTCAGCGACAGCACCACGTAACGTTTACTGTTTTACTGTTTCACTTTTTCCTGAATTCATTTACGGGCTAGAGCAGTGCAGCAATAAGTCTTTAATGAGGCAATTAACCACCTACTGTTCCCTCCTCTCGAAGACAAGCTTACAAAATGTTCACATTTTTTCCTACGACATAAAATACGTCAGTAAATACCCAACTGTTGAATTTAAAAACAGTGCTAACAAGTGTTGAGACGACTTAACGTCATCACGCACAATATTAGCCACCTTTAGCTTAGCGGTGGTGACGTGAAGTCATGTGACCGTGCTGTAGTTCCTTTATAGCCCAACATTAGCCACCTTTAGCTTAGCGGTGGTGACGTGAAATCATGTGACAGTGCTGTAGTTCCTTTATAGCCCAACATTAGCCACCTTTAGCTTAGCGGTGGTGACGTGAAGTCATGTGACCGTGCTGTAGTTCCTTTATAGCCCAACATTAGCCACCTTTAGCTTAGTGGTGGTGACGTGAAGTCATGTGACCGTGCTGTAGTTCCTTTATAGCCCAACATTAGCCACCTTTAGCTTAGCGGTGGTGACGTGAAGTCATGTGACCGTGCTGTAGTGCCTTTATAGCCCAACATTAGCCAACTTTAGCTTAGCGGTGGTGACGTGAAGTCATGTGACCGTGCTGTAGTTCCTTTATAGCCCAACATTAGCCGCCTTTAGCTTAGCGGTGGTGACGTGAAGTCATGTGACCGTGCTGTAGATCCAAATGTTTTGTCTTACAGGTACTATGAGGTGACGGGCGGGTCTGATCTGCTGACCAAAGCTTTCCTCACTGTCCTCGACGTCCCCATCCTCCTCAACTCTAAGGTCAAACGTATCCGCCAATCAGATCGAGGGGTCATCGTGTCCTATCAGACCGATCGAGAACTCCCTCTTACTGACCTTCATGCCGACGTGGTCCTGGTGACCACCACGGCCAAAGCAGCTCTTTTCATGGACTTTGATCCACCTCTGTCCATTAAAAAGATGGAAGTCCTGAGGGGCGTCCACTACGAAAGCTCCACTAAGATCATCCTCACTTTTAGAAATAACTTCTGGTTGGAGGACGGCATCCGAGGCGGGAAGAGCATCACCGACGGTCCTTCTCGGTTCATCTACTACCCGAGTCACAGTTTCCCAAACAATAAGACCATCGGGGTTCTGCTGGCTTCCTACACCTGGTCCGACGACTCCCTCCTCTTCCTGGGAGCGAGCGACGAAGACCTCAAGGTCTGTAAAGTGCCCCGATAAACATTCCTGTTTGTCATCTTGCAATATACTTATTTATATAAATAGTTATCACCGCAATAAACCGTATTTAATTTTGTCTTACTTTACATTATTTAATTTCATCCAAGTTGAAATAGAAAATAGTTGCAAAAAAATATTTTAAAAAACATGATGAAAACAGTTTATCTCTAAACTATTGAAAAATAATGAAAAATATTTCGGAAAAAAGTCAAAGTATAGTTTGTAAAAAAACAGAATGAAATAAGTCGGAAAAAAGTATAAAGTCAATAAATAATACATTATCTTTGGAAAAAAGTCACAATATAAATTGTTAAAATAAAGTATATTGTCAGCGTAATTAAAAAAATTAATTATTTATCGAAATAGTTATCACCGCAATAAACCGTATTTAATTTGGTCTTAATGTACATTATTTAATTTCATATTCTGTTCTTGTACATATCATATTGTAATTACATGAACATAGACTTTTTGCACTACTTTTTATTTAGTATTTTTGCATTTTATTATAAATGTTGCATTGTTGGAGGAGCTCAGGTCAGAAGAATTTCATTATCATTTCTACACTGTAGCTTTGTGCATATGACAATAAAACCTTTGAATCTTTGAAAAAGGAGCTGGCGCTGAGAGACTTGGAGCGGATCCACGGGAACAAAGTGTGGTCTCTTTGCACCGGGGTGGTGGTGAAGAAGTGGAGCACCGATCCTCACAGCCTGGGCGCCTTTGCTCTCTTCACTCCCTACCAGCATTTAGAATACTCCAAGGAGCTGTTCAGAAGTGAAGGCAGGGTGCACTTTGCCGGGGAACACACCGCCTTCCCTCACGCCTGGATCGAGACGGCCATGAAGTCCGCGATCAGGGCGGCTACGAACATTAACAAAGAGGCAGCGAGAACTCAACAGCATGACGAGTTGTAGCGTCTTAAATCCTGCAAATACTAGAGCTTGCTTTAGTTTTAAAGCCGTGATGCAATAAGCAGAAAAACTAAAGTATAGTAGAAGTACTCAGATCTTGTACTTGAGTAAAAGTAGAAGTACTCAGATCTTGTACTTGAGTAAAAGTAGAAGTACTCAGATCTTGTACTTGAGTAAAAGTAGAAGTACCAGAGTGTAGGAATACTCTGTTACAGTAAAAGTCCTGCATTCAAAATGTTCCTCAAGTAAAAGTAGAAAAGTATTCTCATCAAAATATAGTGAAAGTAGCGACAGTAAAAGTAGTGATTGTGCAGATTGGTCCATTTCAGAATAATAGATATGATATGTTTTATAATGATTGATCATGAAAGTGTTCTCAAAGCTGGTAAAGGTGCAGCTAGTTTGAATGACTTTGTATACTGCAGGGTAGCTTGTGGATTTACTCCAGGTGGAACTAAAGTCTGATTTAACACTTGGTTATATTTCACATCATTCATCCAGATCTGTAAAGTAACTAAAGGGATTAAATACATGTAGTGGAGGAAAATTACACCATCTACCTCTGAACTGTAGTGGAGTATAAGTAGCATAAAATGGAAATACTCAAGTAAAGTACAAGTACCTCTGAGATACTAAGTTACTTAGTACACCACTGGCAAAAAGTAATCAAATCCTTTCATTAAACTGTAATTTTATTCACAAACCGTTTGAAATACAGTTACAATCATAAGATAATATGGAGATATTATAGAGGACGTTTTTAATTAAAGAGAGTTTGTATATTATGCAGTAACAAGCTGAAAAACATCTCTGTATTTTTGTTGATTGTAAGTAAGCTTCAAGAATCATAAAGTGGTGTTCTTTGTTGTGTAACATTTTCATATAATCACTTAAATCATTTGTATAGATTATGTTGTATACTCTGATTGCCTTTTACTCTGTTAAATTGTAGTTTTAGTCCTATATGTGTTTAACAGGGACATATGTTTAGGATTGACCTTTCAGGAAGGGCAAAAGGTGGATTTGCAAATGGGTAAGGACTGGGGGGTTTAATGGTTTACTTTAATGATGGGGATGTTTAGATAATGCCTAAAACAATTGATGGCTGGCACCAGTTGGATATTCTCTCTACATATAATGAGACTGTAAACTGTGTTCTGGGGTGAAAGCCATTTTATCCTCTGAGGATGAAGCTGCTCTGTTCCTGCATTTGAGATCGATTTCAATTGTGTATAAACTTTCTTTATTACTTTATTAAATATAACAAAAGACAAACGTTGTCCATGAATCATTCACCAGTTTCTCTTAAGAATTTCCTCCACATTATTATGTGGAGATTTCTGCAAAGCGTGTTAAAACCTATTATGCAAAATCCTCTTCTTCATGTCTCTTCTACGTCAACATGTGTCCCCTCTTCTTCATGTCTCTTCTACATCAACATGTGTCCCCTCTTCTTCATGTCTTTTCTACATCAACATGTGTCCCCTCTGTGTAAAGAGACTCTGAAAGTTTCAGGAAAGAAGATTCTCTCACTTTTTCTCCTGATCCATTTATATAAAAACCTGTCTGAAAATTAGCTGATCAGATTTTGGCCACTTTGTGATGTCATAACGATGTTTTGGCTTTTGTAACCATCAGCCAATCACCAACCAAGGTAACCCCCCCCCCCCCTACTTATCACCTGAATCTCCTCCTAGAGCACCATTGTGTTCTTTTTAACCAAATATCTCGCAGAGGGGCGTTGGGAGTGGCTACACTGATCTGTTTGGTATTTTGAGCCAAACACTTCAGAGACATGTTTTGTATATATCTGAGACCTATAATATATTGATGAAAAACCGCATAATAGGGGACCTTTAAGTATCATAAACATTTAATCCAATCCAAAATCCATTCGAGAGATCCCATTGGCGTTTTGTTAAGGGAGCCCTTGCGATGCTAACCTCCGAGTCGGCACATTACATTACTTCACACAGAAGAGTTTTCCGGCTCGGTGCAGGAACAGCAGCGGCAGCACCAGACTGCTGGGCAGACTGAACCAGTTTGAAGAATGTTCCAGCGCACAGCCAACCTCGGTGTTCAGCAACTTAGATTTCCCCAGAGACAGACTCAAGATCATGCCTGCAAACCAAAGCCACGTCACGCCCAGTATGGCTGTGAGGGTGTGGAAAGCCCTTTGCTTTGATTGGTCAACGTGCCCTGGCCCTGGACGAATCAGACTGCAGAGAACAGAAAGGCTGCAGAAAGACAGGGTGATTAAAGTGACGGCCAATGAGCTGAATATTGGCCCACTGGTCAAACCGGAGCCACATGTTACACCGCTCAATGCAAAGCTCAGCAGCCAAACGCACGCTATGCTAATATTTCGTATTTTGACACCACGTGCATTTTTCAGCCCCATGTACACAACGGGGTGAACAACGGCCAGGTATCGCTCTATACAGGTGAGGGTGTGAAAGCCAATCTGTCCAAAGAAAATGATATAACCGACACACACCCCGCTTTAGTGACCTCATAATCGCCAGTGATAATGCCGCTGACGTACGTGATGCCCGCGACCCCGTGGATCATCTCTACGGCGGCCAGGTGGAAGGTGAAGATGTCGGAGTGACTCGTAGTTTCGAAGGAGCGCTGAGACGCCATCTTTGGTAACCCAGGGCGAAGACGAGGATACAGAACGGGTAGAGGAGGATGATCTTTGTGATGCCGAAGGTAATGAAGACGACCATTGCCACTTTGGAGTCTAAGCAGTGGTACTTTGAGGAAGAGTTGACGGACATTTCGATTGGTTGCTTTTATGGAGAAAATGGAGACGAGAAATTAATTAACTGATGCAACAATTAAAACATTCAAATTTATTTTCAGAAGAAGTGGGCCTCGAATTGATCCCTGTGGCACACCAAGAGCGTTATATAAAAGGATATTTTGTTACAGGATAAAGATTTTTCCTCCACCGTTTAGCAGCCGAAAAGGCACTGAAAGATTTCCGCGAATGGTTAGATGATGTAAAATATTCTTAATGTAAAAGCTTTTTCAACCAAAACACATACTGTATATGTCATGTTTTGTATTTAATACAAATATTTAATCTAAATGTATAAAATGTATGCCTTTGTATAAAATATGGATTTTATGCTTTTAAATGAATCACTTCTACCTTCGTTTCAACTTCATTAAAGCAATAAAACCATACAAACATCATAATCTTTTTCAGTTTTTGTATATAGAAGCAGCTTTTTATTTATGTAATGCAGATTCTTATATACAAGCATGTGATAATACAATTCAAGAATATTTATATATATGTATATTTAGTCAATTAAGGTTTATAAAAATAGCTAAAATGGTATTGGTGATTCGTTATTTTTACAAACATGGGCACAACATTGAAAAGCAGACATTTTAATTATATCAAATGTTATATTGATTAAAGAACACTCACCTTGTCACGGTGTTGTTGATGATCTGTGTCTCCGTGCTCTCTGATTCTCTATTATCTGATTCTCATTTATTAATACCTGTGTGTGAATTAATGGCACCATGTGTGACACACAGCTGCAGGACTGTGGTTTGTTTGCATATTGTCAAACAAATGATGGATTTCGTGTCACTACTGTAAATGGTGTCATGCACATTTTATTTTTGTTCATTGTTTTCACAGTCAGGTCGGAGCGAGGAGTCACTCGTTGCTCGAGGAAAATGTATTTACAAAGAAAATCATTGGTTATTTGTTGGTTTTTAAGTCAAATGTTGTCTTGTTGCATACAACTCTCATTCAACAATGAATGCATTTTTGTTTTAGATGAAGCTCCAAAAATCTATCATCTATCTATCCTATCTATCTATCTATCTATCTATCTATCCTATCTATCTATCTATCTATCTATCTATCTATCTATCTATCTATCCATCTATCTATCTATCCATCTATCTATCTATCTATCTATCTATCCATCTATCCTATCCATCCATCTATCTATCTATCTATCTATCTATCTATCTATCTATCTATCTATCTATCTATCTATCTATCTATCTATCTATCTGAAATCAAGCTAGCCAACGTTTAGTATCGTTAACAAGTTGACCTATAGAGACCGAACTCCATTAACCTGTCAGTCACATTTTGTTTAATAATGGTACCTAATGGCCAAAGTTTCCATCAAAATCGAACGCTTTGCATAATATACATAAAGTGGTTTCCACCCATTTCTGTTAAAAATCAGGAAATGGGAACATTGAGATAAACATTTGGTGGCACTAATTTAAACGTAAGCAGAAGAAGTTCCTAGTAATGATTACCACATACACTAGTGTAGTTCAGCCTTGTCTCATATATAATCTGATTGCACACACTAATGTGATTCAGGGTTGTGTTTGAAGCCCGGTAGTTTTCCCTCTCTGTGCAGAAACAGCAGCGGTAACACCAGACTGCTGGGCACATTGAACAGCAGTGCAAACAGGACCACCACACACTGAGCGCTGTTGAAGGAGAAGCCTACCAAATTGCAAACCAGATTCCCCCCAAACCTCAAGAACAGCACTCAGTTATGATCAGGATGGTATGGTAGGCCTTCTCCTGTGATTGGCTAACCCGCTCCCCCCCCCTCCCCTGGCCAGGGTCGAATCAGAACGCGGAGAACGGAAACGCTGCTGACAGTAAGGGAGATTACATTAACTGCAAATTGGCAGGTGCTTGGTAAATAGGTGAACCTTGAGCCTTCCTTGAACAGGAAATGGAAACCCAGCCCCCCGAAGCACAGCAGCCAAATGTAGGCGGTCGCGATGTTTCTGATTCGGACACCGGACACCTGTTTCAATACCAGGTAGGTGATAGGGTGGACCACAGCAAGGTAGCGCTCCACACAGGAGAGGAT
>CM062286.1:2219151-2222277 GCA_031216635.1 Dissostichus eleginoides
CAGTTGGCTATAGGAATAATGGGCTAATGGAATAATGGTTTCTTAGGAATAATGGGCTAATGGAATAATGGTCCATGGAATAATGGACAATTGGAATAATGGGCTAATGGAATAATGGGCTAATGGAATAATGGACCATTGGAATAATGGTCCATGAAATATTGGACAATTGGAATAATTGGCCATTGGAATAATGGGTTGTTGAATACTGCATATATATTTATTAATCATGTACGTTGTGTTTAGACATACAATATGATATAATCAGCCTGAGAAATTTCACTTGAGTTGGTGGTGGTTGCATGAATTACTAGTTGCGAGTTAGTAATAACACCTATGCTGTTAGTTGAGTTGCATTGTGGGTAATGTGTCAGGTTTCGACAAGGAGAAGAGAAGCGTTCTACCACATTGTTTTTAACTTTTTATTTTTCAAACAATAGTACAATGCTTAATAGTTGAAGAGCACTTTTAAGGTTTTGGTAATGTGAAATGTATTTTGTAGATGGATCTTATATTGTGTGTTGAGTAGTTGTACGGGTTGTAAATCAGTGTCACATGTTCGGGGTGATTTATATATTGAATTTCTAGGAATTTTCCAGGTGTATTTATTGACATGATATTTATAATAGAAAATGCCTGTGCTCAGACATGTGGAAAAATGCTAAACAATTGTTTCCAAATGCATGCAGATCACATTCAGCAGCTATTGGGCATGCAAATGACAGAATAAACAACGACTACTGTGTGTATAATGTAATGTTTATGATTATGATTTGTTATGTGAGTTATCCAGAAGTTCATTCATGGTGTGATCCTGGTGGTTTGATATTAAATGCATATTGTTATTCATATCTCTCTAAAGTGTTGTTTCTGATCATTTAACAATAAGCATAATGTTTGTTTCACATTTTCAAGGTCCTAAAAAAGGTTACACATTTAAGTATGGAGGTTATTTAGAATGCTTTATTGTAGAGTTGAGTGTGGGAGTGAATATTAGAGACAGTCCATAACAGTTAACAGACATGACATATAGTAAATATATAGAGAGAGAGAGAGCAGGCATGTGACAATGAAAGATTTCATTAGTTTAAGGACTGTGTTTCAAAACACCACATATCAATATGAGAGAAAATAAAAACCTTAATTGGTCTACAATAGTTGTCCTTGAGTGGTGGAAATCCAACAATGATAAACACCCAACCACGTAGGAATAGGAATGTATTGTTCCGAAGTTACCACAAATGGATGTGTACTCGTTTGAATTGTGTTTGAAATGGTCATCAACTATCTCTTGGTTATTTTTGCATTACATTTCAAGATCACTGAGAAGGCAATTCCATCAAATCAACTTTGAAAGGACATTCATGTTTTACTGACAGTAAGGCTGAATCTCCAGCAAACAAGGCGCAGATTACTTTTAGAAACACCAGAAATCTCCTCCCAGCTGTTGATCAGCACTATTTGAGATTCAGCAGCACTATTGGGCGCTAAAACAACGTCAGAGAATGCACTTTAACTGACAATCAGCACAATTATGGAAAATACATGAAATCCTTTTTGGGACTCTGACAGTTCATTTAAATCAAAATTGTCTTATTGAACATAGCACATGTTTTGTTTTAGCTATCCGCGAAAGAGCATTGTTAGCATTCAGCATTGAAACCAAGGGCCATAAAAAGCCAAAAATGATCAAGTTAGCGTATAACTAGATGGACTTTTTCTTACAAAATCTGAAGTATTAAATCTTCAAAATAAATGTCCTTACTTGGACAGATTGTAGTTTATAAGTTTGGCCTTTGTACTCTGCTGTATTCTGAGCAACAGCTAACTTATTAGCTTTTTGCTAAACATGTCTATTGATTTCAATCAGAAATGAAATGCTAACAAGCTGTTTTCTTATTGGCTAGCTTCATTATTTTCCCAACACAGAATGGCGACTTTCATCTGACAAATAAAAATAAAACTTGAAACGTTGATTTGTCCGCTCACATGTAGTCAGTGTCAATGTATCAAATACCAACAATCATATTTTGATTCAACAGACAAGACGTACAAAAAGAAGAAATATAATGGGCACTTGAGAATGTCAGGGCACATGGTGGAACACAATCAAATGGAGAAAGAGAAAGATATAAATGGCAAAATAGATAAATAAATAAATAGATAAATAAATATTATGAAGCAATAACTAACATAAAGTGTTCTATTCGATCACGCGTGTTAGCCAAACATGTTTTGTATATTACAGGTATAACTGAATGCTCATGTGAATAACTTAAATGCTTTTATTGCCTATTTAACAATCAATGTAAATGCTTTTTGTATTACTTCTATTGAATAGCACTTTTTTTAAATGCTTTTGCAACGTAACATTGCCCTCGCGTCCTTTACTGTAATTTCAGGAGTTTATGAACTGTTTTTATAAAATGGGATCCTACAGTTTAAACCAGTAAGTTTGATGAAGACAATCACATAATACAGAGGCATGCTGATCGGACACTGAGCCATTGTTTTATGAAAGATGACAGAACGAAAGAATCATCTTGTTTTTGGCTATTGAAATGAGATTGTATATGTTAATTGTTTTTCAACATTTTACACGATATTATTTAAATGTGTTCTCACAAATATATAGGATAGATTTATAGACCTTCTTTTTCTCCTTTGCAACAGATTTCTCATGGAAAAAATATATTACCACTCAAACCAAGCAGACAAGACTGTGGTGCCCGTCAAATCTATCGTGTCAATCAACCAATTGAATCAGTCATACAGACAATCAGCATCAGAGTCAAGCAATCCTTTATAACGATGAATCTATTGCCTAGGACTTGTAAAGATTACTAGCATATGACAAGAAACGAAATTTAAACATTCCATAATCAGACAATCCTAATGTACAAACAATGGACAGCAGGCTAAAAGAGGCCTAGTGTCTTAGTCAAACAATATTTTATCATCACCATCGCAAGTGAATCTTTAGTCAACATTATAGTCAATTTTAACTTGCATGGACGAGGATTCCTTTCTTAAGTGATTTCTTGTTGCATATTTACGGATTTTAACGTTCACTGAAGTCTTTTTCTGCTGGAAGTGCTTTTCTCAAGGGCGACCTGACAAGCTCTA
>CM062286.1:2228277-2278277 GCA_031216635.1 Dissostichus eleginoides
AAAACGGAATATGAATTCCATGGATATGCTATATCTGGGCTCATTAATGAACCCTGGATGTGTGAATATTGAATACAAACCTTCAAACAACACAGTAGCCTCTGTTTTTAAGGATAATTAATCAAGTGCTGTGCAAACTGTGTTAGTCAGCAAGAAGATCAATGAGCCAAGCAGGACGCTTGCACACATTATTATTGAACATTTCTCAAGTATGATAGGAAACAGAAGATTAATTAGGGAAGATGCTGTGAGTGGTTTTTCACACAACAATGAAGTGTGTTTGCATAAAAACAGCGTATGCTTTGCATTCATTATTCTTGCCTGTGTTACAGTTTGTGAAACATTGCTTCTATCTTATTATTCATGTTATTTCTTTGTCCTCGTGTCCAGTCTTCATGCTAAGCTAAGCTAACTGGCTGTTCCTGTACTTCCATATTTTGACAACTATCGGGTTGTCAACATTTCAGTTATGAATTAGTGACGAAAACAGATTAAATGTACGAGCTACCATTTAACAACATGTTTGAATTAAGAAAAAAAAACAAGAAAACAATCAGAAATAGCATTTAACTACACACATTAATAAGTGTGAAAATGAAATAGGAAAAAATGGATAAATAATCAAAATAAATCTCTTTAATGGATAAATGTAGAACATAATAATAAAGAATAGGAAATATTAATTAAAAAAATGACAAATCCACCCAATGGAACAAGAGGAACCATTTAAAGAATAAATGTGTACAAAAACAAGAAAATAATAATCATAGAACGGAATATATAATTTAATGGATAACGGGATTCCATTTGACTACACAAAACAAATGAGACAGGTACCGAAGAAAACATCATTATTATGGAAATTACTTTGTTTCAAATGACACTTTTGATTGCATCATTACACACGCTTCGTGTGGTGTGTGTGTGTGTGTGTGTGTGTGTGTGTGTGTGTGTGTGTGTGTGTGTGTGTGTGTGTGTGTGGGAAACAAACAGGTACATTCCACGGTTAATTTCAGTACGAATGGGAGAGCAGTGTGTTTACAAATGCGTTACCCAGAGGCATTTCAGAAATGATTTTAATAACTATTCTTCCCCGGTCCCTCGCTTGAATGTGTTTTTAATTATGTATGTGTGTGTGTGTGTGTGTGTGTGTGTGTGTGTGTGTGTCTTCAAAGTCTCCAACTTTCCAAAAATGTCCTTACTTTCCTAACTTACTGAAAAAATCCATGTCATGGTCCTTGTTTTTATATATGACCTCGATTTATTATCTACATTTCAGAAAAGTAACAGTTACTTCACACAAAAGACGTCACTTTCCAACGATGTCAAATACCAAAAGTCATTATTTTCAAGGTCCAATAACTTAATTAACTCCGCCAAAAGGGGAAAGAACACACACACACACCACACCACACACAACACACACACACCACACACACACACACACACACACACACACACACACACAAACACAAAGGCGTACACCTTTGAAGAATCATCCTCCAGCAGGACATTTTAATTAAAGGACCACATCAGTAGTTCTGCATGTTTTGTAGCTTCAAGGCAGTCAACGGTTTTCAGCCGATATCAGAACACAATTAGAGCTCAGTTTTAAAGCATTGGTTCACACGGTACAGAAAAAGTACATTTTGCATAGCTGTTACGTATCCTGGTTAAAGAGGTAAACCCTCTCCTGTAGTGTGTTCTATAGGGTTTAGTGCATGTTAATGGTCTGCAAAGGCTAAAATCCCAAATCAAAGGCTCTGGGTTCAGACAGAGGGTGAAAAGAGGTGCTGCAGCACAGGCAGTATGAGAAAAATAAAGAGCTTTTTGAGACATAAACACTTACTGTAGTTTGGTGTCTTCAGTGAAGTACATTTAAATATGAGAAGCATGTTTTTAAAGTTGAAAAGGTTATGCAAAAGTTCAACTTAGCCCTGAATAATGTATGTATGTGCATCAAATCAACTAAATGCATCTGGACTAAATATTCATCCAGAGATATATCCCCACAGAGCAGAGGTGGAAAGTGCAGTACAAAACAAAAACAGTTTCATACATTGTTGTCTCATTGGATGGGGGGGGGTTACCGTTGGGGAATATTTAATGTTTCTGAAGGCTTCCTGGGATTTGACTGAGGATCTGTTGGGCTCATGAATTATGAATGGTTTGAAGGATAATGCTTGCACATAATCTCCTGACACATCTTTCCTGCGAGGACAGCTCTGCTTAACAATGTATTTACTTGAAAACACAACACTTGAAATGTCAAGCTTCCAAAGCCTTTCACAAACAGGTTGGTCACGTTAAGTAACATCTGCCTTCCTGTGTGTCGAGAACATCTTTGGACTCTTTAAAGTAGGGACACTACATACTGATATACACCTGAACATCAGCAGGAGAGGACTCTTTAAAGTAGAGACACTACATACTGATATACACCTGAACATCAGCAGGAGAGGACTCTTTAAAGTAGAGACACTACATACTAATATACACCTGAACATCAGCAGGAGAGGACTCTTTAAAGTAGAGACACTACATACTGATACACACCTGAACATCAGCAGGAGAGGACTCTTTAAAGTAGAGACACTACATACTGATATACACCTGAACATCAGCAGGAGAGGACTCTTTAAAGTAGAGAAACTACATGCTGATATACACCTGAACATCAGCAGGAGAGGACTCTTAAAGTAGAGACACTACATGCTGATATACACCTGAACATCAGCAGGAGAGGACTCTTTAAAGTAGAGACACTACATACTGATATACACCTGAACATCAGCAGGAGAGGACTCTTTAAAGTAGAGACACTACATACTGATACACACCTGAACATCAGCAGGAGAGGACTCTTTAAAATAGAGACACTACATACTGATACACACCTGAACATCAGGAGAGGACTCTTTAAAGTAGAGACACTACATACTGATATACACCTGAACATCAGCAGGAGAGGACTCTTTAAAGTAGAGACAATACATACTGATATACACGTGAACATCAGCAGGAGAGGACTCTTTAAAGTAGAGAAACTACATGCTGATATACACCTGAACATCAGCAGGAGAGGACTCTTTAAAGTAGAGACACTACATACTGATACACACCTGAAAATCAGCAGGAGAGGACTCTTTAAAGTAGAGACACTACATACTGATATACACCTGAACATCAGCAGGAGAGGACTCTTTAAAGTAGAGACACTACATACTGATATACACCTGAACATCAGCAGGAGAGGACTCTTTAAAGTAGAGACACTGCATACTGATATACACCTGAACATCAGCAGGAGAGGACTCTTTAAAGTAGAGACACTGCATACTGATAAACACCTGAACATCAGCAGGAGAGGACTCTTTAAAGTAGAGACACTGCATACTGATATACACCTGAACATCAGCAGGAGAGGACTCTTTAAAGTAGAGACACTACATACTGATATACACCTGAACATCAGCAGGAGAGGACTCTTTAAAGTAGAGACACTACATACTAATATACACCTGAACATCAGCAGGAGAGGACTCTTTAAAGTAGAGACACTACATACTGATACACACCTGAACATCAGCAGGAGAGGACTCTTTAAAGTAGAGACACTACATACTGATATACACCTGAACATCAGCAGGAGAGGACTCTTTAAAGTAGAGAAACTACATGCTGATATACACCTGAACATCAGCAGGAGAGGACTCTTTAAAGTAGAGACACTACATGCTGATATACACCTGAACATCAGCAGGAGAGGACTCTTTAAAGTAGAGACACTACATACTGATATACACCTGAACATCAGCAGGAGAGGACTCTTTAAAGTAGAGACACTACATACTGATACACACCTGAACATCAGCGGAGAGGACTCTTTAAAATAGAGACACTACATACTGATACACACCTGAACATCAGCAGGAGAGGACTCTTTAAAGTAGAGACACTACATACTGATATACACCTGAACATCAGCAGGAGAGGACTCTTTAAAGTAGAGACAATACATACTGATATACACGTGAACATCAGCAGGAGAGGACTCTTTAAAGTAGAGAAACTACATGATATACACCTGAACATCAGCAGGAGAGGACTCTTTAAAGTAGAGACACTACATACTGATACACACCTGAAAATCAGCAGGAGAGGACTCTTTAAAGTAGAGACACTACATACTGATATACACCTGAACATCAGCAGGAGAGGACTCTTTAAGTAGTAGAGACACTACATACTGATATACACCTGAACATCAGCAGGAGAGGACTCTTTAAAGTAGAGACACTGCATACTGATATACACCTGAACATCAGCAGGAGAGGACTCTTTAAAGTAGAGACACTGCATACTGATAAACACCTGAACATCAGCAGGAGAGGACTCTTTAAAGTAGAGACACTGCATACTGATATACACCTGAACATCAGCAGGAGAGGACTCTTTAAAGTAGAGACACTACATACTGATATACACCTGAACATCAGCAGGAGAGGACTCTTTAAAGTAGAGACACTACATACTGATATACACCTGAACATCAGCAGGAGAGGACTCTTTAAAGTAGAGACACTACATACTGATATACACCTGAACATCAGCGAGAGGACTCTTTAAAGTAGAGACACTACATACTGATATACACCTGAACATCAGCAGGAGAGGACTCTTTAAAGTAGAGACACTACATACTGATATACACCTGAACATCAGCAGGAGAGGACTCTTTAAAGTAGAGACACTACATACTGATATACACCTGAACATCAGCAGGAGAGGACTCTTTAAATGTCTAAATCAAATTGATTGGAAATCAGTCCAACATTTGTCAGGATTTTTTAGCTAAAAGCCCATATTTTCATCTTTGAGATGCTGCCAGAGGAAAAGTTAAAGAATCACCAAATTCAACACACCTTATCTTTTGGGGATTGAATATTTACACCAAATTTCATTGTAATCAATAAAACAATTATGGAGATAACTTGATTTGGACCTAAGTGGAGAACAAACAAGGCTTCAGGGCAAGAAGAATCGTTTGTGATGTAGAAATATGTGCAAATGTATTATTGTACACGTTGTAACAGTTGGCAACAAAGAGCCCCGGGACTTCAGAGTACAACATGCATCTTTCATGGCTCCATCTAGTTTCCCAGCATCATGGCTCAGTTGTTTTGATGCTGTGTGTTTATTAAGTAGAACAGCTTCCCCAAAGAGAACAGAGATCAGCGGGAACAACACAGCCTGTCACTTTACATCATAGCAGGCCACAGCTCAGCTTACGCTTCATCAAACCTCTGTCTCTGCTGCTGGGAATGTTCTCCTGCCTGGACAAGGGTCCTTAAACATGGCAGGGAAGAGGTGGGAAGTAGTGGAGTACAAATACTTTGTTACTGTACTTAAGTCTTTCTGGTATCAGTACTTTACTCCACTACTTTTTACTTTTACTTCTTACATGTTGAACACAAATACCTGTACTTTCTACTTCTTACATTTTGAACACAAATACCTGTACTTTCTACTTCTTACACAAATACCTGTACTTTCTACTTCTTACATGTTGAACCCAAATACCTGTACTTTCTACTTCTTACATGTTGACACAAATACCTGTACTTTTACTTCTTACATGTTGAACCCAAATACCTTACTTTCTACTTTTACATTTTCCAAACAGGCTGGTTCCTTTAGTTTGAATGTGTGTTTGGTGGCGTGATCATTATTATTTAGAGTCATTGCGTGCCTATTGATTTGAACACAATCCGTGTATCCATCATTTCCTGGTCTTCTCTAAAGAAGAGGGACCAATGAAAACGTTGTCATGTTGCCGTTGTTCAGCATGGAAACATTCATTAGCTAACAATGACATTATTGTTCTATTAATATAAAGGGAGGTCAGGTACTCTTTAAAACAGCTGCTAGTTATGGGTACTTTTTACTGAAGTACATTTCAAAGCCCATACTTCTTTACTTTTACTTGAGTAAAGAAGTTTAGTCAGTACTTCTACTTTTACCAGAGTATTTTTAAACACGAGTATCTGTACTTCTACTTGAGTAAAGGATGTGTGTACTTCTACTTGAGTAAAGGATGTGTGTACTTTTGCCATCTCTGTTGCTAGGAAGTAATTTATTTTTGTATTTCATTATATATGTTGCCTTGTTGGAGGAGCTCGGGTCAGAAGAATTGCATTGCCATTTCTACACTGTCGCTTATGTGCATATGACAATAACACCTTTGAATCTTTTGGTCGGTAGACATCACAAAAATCACCTCAAACTGACAACTCTGTCACCTCAGAGGGTTATAATGAGTATTATCACACCATGCATGAAGCTTATGACCATCTCATGGATTTACGTCCAGTATTTTCTCGCTTTTATCTCCTTTTTGGTCTCCACTGACTCCTAAAACATGTGCTTCTGGTTATTTAAATGCTAAATTTTCCAAGATTTACAGAAATGGCAACTTATTTGATGTACCGGTAGATGAAACTGACCTTTTAAAAGCATCTGGGTCAGTAAACAGCAGAAAAATAAAATGGACACATGACATTATAAAATCAATTGCCTTTAAACACAACTAGTTTCTGTCCTCTGAATACATGTTAGTCCAACATTAGTCCTCTTTTAGCTGCTATTGGTCTCCACCGACTCCTAAAACATAGCTTTCTGGCTCTTCAGATGCAAGGCTCCATATTTATTGTATTGTCAGATTGCTGTGAAGAAAACTCTCTGACTTTCTTCAAACGAAGGAATGTGCAACTCATTTAGCAGCATCAGTGGATAGAATTAGCCAATTAAAACCATCCCATTTCTACTTCCGATCAAAACAAGTGCTCCTATGACAGATGATTACACTGCAGTTTGGTCATCAATTAAAGAAAGGAATGATTCAGGGTTTTTTAAGGACACCTCAGCACCATTTATCCTCAGATTATAATCAGTTATGAACATTCTTTATCTTATTTCCTCCTAAAGTTTGGATCAAACCAGCAACTTTGAATGATTTCTACAGGCCGTGGATAGTCAGAGCCGATACACACACACACACACACACACACACCCACACACACACACACACACACACACACACACACACACACACACACACACTGTGGATCTCCAAACACTGAAGTAATTTAGAGAAACAAACAGTGGTAGCTGCTGGGAAATAAAGGCGGGATAAGACAGGAATGTTAATGATGTCACTGTGGGACGTCTGCACATCTCAACCAAACCTCAGATGGATCAAAATAAATCAAACTTCTTCTCACCGTGCCATCCAATACCGTTTCTTATACTCGGGTTCAGATAGAAAGCAATTTAAGAAAAAGCGAGAGTACACCAGAGCTTTGTGGTTGGAATAAAGAAAAGGTTGTCCTCCTCCTAAATAGCTCACTTCATCAATCATTGGAAGAAGAGTGGAAAAGTTCTTCCAAAATGACAAAGCTCGTAGATTATATGGACCCATGTACACAGGTTACAAAACAAACTAAGTTACAGTGAAATGTAACGTTTAAAAAAGTTAAAAGTGTTGGAATAACCGCTTTGAAGCAAAAACGAAAAATGGATCATCCTATTTCTAAAGAGTTATATCTTCATCAGAAATAAGGACGGACAAGTCTTCCCAAGAAACGACAAAAAGCCAAGAAAATACGGACACATGTATACAGGAAATAGTTCTTAAATAGAGTTAGTTGCGGGATAAATACCTGTAAGTCCTGTAAGTCCTGTAGGTCATTACTGATTGGTTTCAAATCCAACAAAAATGGGTGATTTCTGGATAAAATGCTTAGATTGATGCTAATACTTCTTAATGTTTAAACTATTTCAAATGCATGATTTGAAAGCCCCTTGGAGGCCAATCATTCCCAAACTGATGTCAAATTGGCGTTGAAGGTTGATTACAGACATCACTTTTAGAGGATTTGCAATCTTTTTGAAGTGTAGAGTGTCTTTTGCTAATTTTTAGGAACCATGAGTTATTTTGAGGACATTTTGAGGTGCCATTTTTCAAATATAGTCAATTGAAGTTCCTTTGGGTAATTGTTGCAAGTGAAGGTGGGATGATTGGTAGCCATGTTGCATTCAAGAGTAATGGTTATTTTGTGATGTGCAAACAGACTGTCGTACAGGTAGGTAACTATAATGACCCAAGTGTGATTATAATTACATCTTTCCCGGATAACTCAAGTGAACACGGGGGGATTAGACTCTACCCTCAGGCTGTAAATGGTATGAAAGGCAATATAGGCCGGAGGAAATGAATTAGCGAAGACGTGATGTTTGACCTGTCCTACTAACCCTGCGTTTCCTCGTCTCTGTTAGACATGTTTGTAAAACCGATAACCCTTCATGCATTAAGCATGTGGAGATCTTCTGAGCAGATCAGCGGGGGACTTCTTATTTCCCCTTGTTCTTCCTCCATGCTTTACAGAGCTCAGCAGGGGGGTCTGCGCCCCAGTTTCAACTTCCATCTGCATCACGGAGAGTTTCTCATGATTCAATGTTTGGTTTTATTTATACTGGATAATAGGTCCCTTAACCCAACTTACAAAAACAAATGTTCCGCAGTGCATGCACGCAGTTTTTATCTATTCATGAGATTTCAAATAAGGAAAAGACATTCAAACATAGAGAAGCATTCAGAGAGAATATGTGCTTCAAATCGGATCTGCGCCAAACTTCAACAGATTGTTTGGCGGCCGATGCAGCAACTTTCCACCAACGAAATGTATTAGCTTAACAAAACATACGGTAAAGACTAACCCTGTAAGCTAGTCGACTAGCTTAGCTTAGCATAAAGACTGTAAATAAAGGGAAACAGCTTTAGATGTATACTTAATCTTTATATCTTTATACAATAACATCTCAAAGAGGCTTATTATTGCTTCAATTAGGGCAAAGTATCCAGAGACGGACTGTGATTTTGGTCTTTAATGGGATCTGTTGATTTGTTTGTTCACATGGCTTATCCTTTAATGGAAACACACCTCAGAGGTGTAACCACAGGCAGGATTATAAAGCTGTGTGTGTGTGTGTGTGTGTGTGTGTGTGTGTGTGTGTGTCATCTTTCCTAACATCCATCCTTACGTTTCTTCCTTCCTTTTTTTGCGACTCTGGCGGATTATGTTGATCATCAGAAACAGGAAGTGGTGTGTGTGTGTGTGGCCTAGCATTACCATCCTTGTGGGGACCTAAATCTGTTTACACAGTCACGTGTGGGGACTCGCCCCCCTTATGGGGACATAATGGAGGTCCCCATAAGGGGAATAATTAATTTTAGGGTGAAGACTTGGTTAGGGTAAGGGTTAGGGTTAGACATGTGTTGGTTATGGTTAAGGTTAGGATAAGTCTCCAGGAAATGCATGTAAGTCAATGTAATGTCCCCTGAAGTGATGTATACATGGTATGTGTGTGTGTGTGTGTGTGTGTGTGTGTGTGTGTGTGTTGTTTTTGTTATTCTGTCTTCACAGTTGTCACTTCATATTGCGGAGGAATATTTTGCACAACAGGAATCCAAAAAAGACTCTGAAAACAAATTTAAAAAAGAATTGTTAATATATTCAAATTTCCTCAGCCTTTCATTTTCCTGTCAGCTCTCGGCTCTGAGCTGTTCTCCCGCCAACAGGGTTCCTTTTTAATTATTTTAATGATGTTTTTCCTGGAACGTGTGGGTTACAGCACTCTGTTCAAAAAGGCAGCTATTTTATTAAAATGTAGAAATAAAGCCATTCAAAACACCGGCAACCATTTCCTTCAAACACTTGAAACCTTATAGACGTTTATTTAACAAATGATGGTTATATGTTTGCTTCTAGAAATGTGTTGTAAACTAAGATCAGGATATGTTCATTGTTTTTGGGAATTATTGATATCTTTGGTGAAATATTTCATCTGCCAAAGAAATAAGTTGTAAATTAAATTAACTGAACACTAACAAGGTCAGATTTAATCAGTTAACTGATGACAGCAGGATATTAATAAATCAAGAAACAACTTGAAGATGAGATACAAGCCCAAACATTCCAAATAGATCTTATATGTGACATTAAGTTTGTATATTTACACGTATTTATATACGTATAAAATTAGAATATTCTAAAATGAAACTGCTTTTAAGTTAAAGTTTGTTTCCTGGGTGTCCACTTCTTCTTCTGATGTGTGTCACACACACACACACACACACACACACACACACACTTTATTACCAGGGGCAGCAGTTAATTTCTGGAATATAAAAGCTGACCTTCTGGTCTCGTGGAGAATCAAGACCTCGGGCGGCAGCAACAATCTGCAGAGCGTCAGTGGATCTCAGCAGGGCTCAAACAAGAGGGGGATTTATGGAGGTCTTACACACTTCATGTGAAACACTGACGAGCATCATAAAAATGACAGCAGTGACGATAGATATACACGTGCATTTTGTGTATTCTTAATTCTTCTTTCCTTATCTCTTGTTCGAAAACCCTCAATGCACTTCATTGGCTTTTATCTGCAAGAATCCAACACGCCAACCCTCAAAATCTTAATGATAATAAAGGAAAGCAGTGCATGACTACATTTCCATTCTGGTTTGGGTTAAAATGAGTACGGGACTTGGTTACGGACTAACGTAGTTAACGGTGTAACAAGACGTTTTTCGAGTTGTCGCACCCGTCATGAACTCTGCTCTTTTGTGCAGATATCTCTGTGTTGATCCATACAAAGGTCGCCTAGCTACTTTTAAAAATGTTTCTATTTTTCAGCAAACACTTTTGCCGATCGGCGGTTGTCTGCGTTGTGAAAACAGTTCTAGTATGGTTTCCCCTTTTTGGTCATTTTCTGCCAATTTGCGTTAATAAATCCAAATTCTTTCACAGATGTGAGAGAGTTGAACGCTACGTTTTCTGGGCAATGGTTTGCTTCATGGACACTTACAGCATACGCCTGATCTGTATACGTAAGACTTCCAATTTGTTTTCCAAAAAAATTGTCCTTTCCAAAACGTCCTCATTTCCCCACATTATAAAATGTCTTCACTTTCTAAGTCCTTTTCCAACATTTTTTCCATGTTTGCCATGTCTTCATTTTCCAACGAAGACTTCACCTTTCATACATTTCTTCAAAATCAACTCACAATCCAAATAAAACTACAATTTTACATCCGTCCATCCATCCATCCATCTTCTCCCTCTTATCCGTGGTCAGGTCGCGGGGGTAGCAGTTCCAGCAGAGAGCCCCAAACGTTCCTTTCCCCTCATCAACCAGCTCTGACTGGGGGATCCCAAGGCGCTCCCAGGCCAGCGAAGAGATATAATCCCTCCACCTGGTCCTAGGTCTACCCCTCGGTCTCCTCCCAGCTGGACGTGCCTGGAACACCTCCCTAGGGAGGCGCCCAGGTTTACATACGTCCTCACTTCTAATTTCTTTCCACAAAATCCTTCAAACTATCCAAGAAAGTCTTGCTTTTGCAAAGCATTCCTCCGTTTTTTTTTCATAAAATAAATGATCTCACTTTCCAATCTTTTTGTTTTTTAGAAATGTCGGAATTGTGCTAATATGTTCACACTTTCCAACTCCTTTTCCAACATTTTCCCATGTTTTCCTAGATTAGCCTTGCACAATACCCTGAGACCCTGAACTCTTCAATAATGTCAAATATTTTAGCTTTGAAAGATAGAAAGAGCGAGTTTTCCCTCGAGCGTTTCTCCCCGTAGAGTTTGAGATTCCCTCCACGGCAGCACTGGATGTCAGCGTTACAGCGTGTTGGATTTTGAAGGGAAAGTCGATGAAAGTCGTTTTTTCAAGGGAACAAAGGTCAGTGTGAAGAGAACAGAAGTGTGAACTTATTAAAGGAACAGTGAGTCAGACTGTGACAGATAAATGGCAGGCGATGAGATGGAGAGGAAAAGATAAAAAAATGTCCAATGGCAAATTAGAAAAGAGGAGGCCGGAGTGACAAGAATATAAATAGAGCGTCTATTTTAAAGTCACCGTCCTTCTGTCATCTCTGCGGGTCGTCGCTGTTCAACAATGTTTTAAAGAGTGATTTAAAGAGTCCTCTCCTGCTGATGTGCAGGTATATCAGTATGTAGTGTCTCTACTTTAAAGAGTCTTCTCCTGCTGATGTTCAGGTGTATATCAGTATGTAGTGTCTCTACTTTAAAGAGTCCTCTCCTGCTGATGTTCAGGTGTATATCAGTATGTAGTGTCTCTACTTTAAAGAGTCCTCTCCTGCTGATGTTCAGGTGTATATCAGTATGTAGTGTCTCTACTTTAAAGAGTCCTCTCCTGCTGATGTTCAGGTGTATATCAGTATGTAGTGTCTCTACTTTAAAGAGTCCTCTCCTGCTGATGTTCAGGTGTATATCAGTATGTAGTGTCTCTACTTTAAAGAGTCCTCTCCTGCTGATGTTCAGGTGTATATCAGTACCGTGTTAAGTGTAGGTATGTTTACCCCTGTTGATGGCATAAAGCCTACATTTCTTTTTAATAAGAGGCTAAAAAGTGACGTTTGTTAACAATCAGTGTCTCGAGGCGTCAAAACGCAGCGCCAGGAAATAAAACCCTGAACAAACGAACATTAAAATGATGTTTCTGCCTTTATAATATTGACATATGTGCCGTTTTCAGACAAATTAATGAGTCGACGCTGATTATCATAAAGTGCTGCTGGCATCGTCTCTGAATTAATTTGAATGTGAACTTTTCAACCGTCTGCAGAGGGATGTGAACGAGAGGAGAATTAGAGAGGGAATAAAGAGTTTGCATCTGTTGAACCATCTTTCTATCTTCCATCCTCGAATCCCACGGAATCGTTTGCTAGCTAAAAAGCTAAAGTTTGCTTTTGACAAAGTAAGGATATTTTTGTACGGAAAATGTTTGATAAACATTTTCCGTACAATTTAAATATAGAATATCTTTTATAGTAAGGACAATTTGGGGGAAATTAAAGACTTATATGGGTGTGTCAGAACCAGTGTTGGGACTAACGCGCCGTTATTTTTGGCAGTAACTAGTACTCTAACGCATTAATTTTTAAATTCAGTAACTCAGTTACCGTTACTACATGGTGCGTTACTCCGTTATTTTTTTTATATAGTCTCGGCTCCCAGACGTTGGTGAGCGGCGCCAACAGCGAGGCGAACAGAGATGAGAAACTGTACTTAAGTAGCCTACAGTACTTGAGTAAATGTACTTAGATACTTCCTGTGTCACATGCGGAGACGCGCTGTGGGCGTGTTTGTGTTTACTAACAAGACTATCATGGCGGTGGCGGAGCTCACGTCGAGTTTCTCCGCCTGGAGATATTCTCACTATTTCACTTTTGTCGAGCACAAAGAAAAGAAAGTTTTAGTTAAATGTAAGTTGTGTCTTGGCGGGTCAAAGATCCTATCTACTGCCCAAAACAGCAAATCAAATCTGTTGAAACATCTGCAGAAACAACATGCTGGGACGAAGCTAGTAGCTAAGACTTGATAGATTGTATTATTCTCCAATGCAATAACTACTGAAATGAAGGCTATAAGGGCATTAATGGGAGCCCTTTTTTTAAGTAACTAAAAGTTACTGTTCACAGTAACGCATTACTTTTTGGTGTAAGTAATCAGTAAAGTAACTGAGTTACTTTTGAAATGAAGTAATTAGTAATGGTAACTAGTTACTGGTTTTCAGTAACTAGCACAACACTGGTCAGAACCAGGGCCGCCCCTGGCCAACTTGTGGCCCCACGCAAAGTTATATGATGAGGCCCTCTGTGTCGCGAGCGCTGACGGGGGGGCGCTAGTGGAGCCTCGCAGCGGCGAAACTGTGGCGCGCTTACACTGTAGGTGCGCCGCATTTGGGCTTCAGATGAGGCTCCCTCCGCAAAATGAAGAACCCTCCGTAAGATGAGGCCCCCTCCGCAAAATGAAGAACCCTCCGCAAGATGAGGCCCCCTCCGCAAAATGAAGAACCCTCCGCAAGATGAGGCCCCCTCCGTGAGGTGAGGCTCCACGCAGTCTGCGGGATCGGCCTGTAGGGAGGGAGGGTCCTGGTCAGAACATTTGGGAAACATTTCACATTTTTTGAAGGTGAAATCAAAATGAAGTTTTTTGGAGAATAAAGACGTGATTCTGGAAACTGGGGACATTTGGACTAAAGCAAAAACTGTTTGAACATTTTGAAGACTTTGAAAGATTACATTTTAGGAAGCTTAAGACAGTTTAGGGGTAAGTGAAGACTTAGGACAATGGGGAAAATGAGGACTTTTTAGAAACTAAGGACAAGAAAGAGAAGGAAAAGGAAAGGACGACTTTAAAAATTGTCCAGAACAAAAACTGTGATTCTGACATTTAGCAGATTTGCAAAAACTCCTCAAATCCACAAAATATTGACGTATAAAATGTCCTCACTAGTTTTCCTCTCATGCATTCGAACGTTCTCTCACTATAAAATAAACTAAGTGATACTGAGATGAAACCCTCAGGTGAAATCAGGCTTTGGGAAAATGAAGTTGGGTTTTTTAAGAATAAAGAATAAGAAGAATAAAAACTTGATTCTGGAAACTGAGGACATTTCAACTAAAGCAAATCAGTTTGGACATTTTGAAGACTTTGAAAGATGACATTTTAGGAAGGGTAAGACAGTTTTAGGGGGAACATTAGGACTTTTTGGAAGCTGAGGACAAGAAAGAGAAGGAAAAGGAAAGGACGACTTAAAAAACATCCAGAACAACAACTGTGATTCTGACATTTAGCAGATTTCCAGAAAGTCCTCAAACCCAAACATCTTTTCCTTAAATGTCCTCACTAGTTTTCCTCTCATGCATTCTGACGTTCTCTCTCACTGTGAATAAACTGAGTGACACTGGAGATGAAAACCTCTAAAAGCAGACGCTGTTTTTCCATTTGATTCGGAGTCAATAACTGGGATCTGATTTGTTTTAGCGGCTGAACAGCTTGTTTCTGACGCTCCTCTGATGCTCAATAACTGTCAGATGGGAACACACACATGAGAACACACACATTAGAACACACACATTGCACACACACATTAAATAACATCATCTCTGCAGCGCGGCGGACGCTGACAGGCCATTAAGTTCAGGAAATTGATTTGCAGATTGAAAATTCATTTAGCTGACAGACCAGTGAAACAACCTTTCAGAGAGCGTGCGCACACACACACACACACACACACACACACACACACACACACACACACACACACACACACACACACATACACACGCACACACACACACACACACACACACCATGTATACATTACTTCAGGGGACATTACATTGACTTACATACATTTTCTGGAGACTTATCCTAACCTTAACCATAACCAACACATGCCTAACCCTAACCCTTACCCTTACCCTTACCCTTACCCTTACCCTTACCCTTACCCTTAACCTTACCCTAACCCTAACCAAGTCTTCACCCTAAAATTAATGATTCCCCTCATGGGGACCTCCATTTTGTCCCCATAAGGGAGGCGAGTCCCCACACGTGACTGTGTAAACAGATTTAGGTCCCCACAAGTATAGTAATGCTAGGCCACACATACGCACACACCCACACACACACACACACACACACACACACACACACACACACACACACACACGGGAGTATGTGTTTGACGTGTAGATAAACTCGACCAAGGTTATCCATTTTATGAATTCAACAACTACCGTCATGTTTTTAATTCATGCAAACATATTATAAGTGGATACAGTAAACAGGATTTCCATTCAGTTTTTCAACCTTTTTAAAGTGTATTTCTATTACTTATTCATGCATTTCACTTCTTTATTGCATTATCTTTCACCTTTTTGTACATATTTCTTAAATATCATTGTATTTTGCATGCATAGAGTGCAGTCATTGCATTATTTGCTAAATGAAATGCTCTTTCATCCCGGGGAACTTCGCCATTTCTCAGTTTTTATTTTCATAAATAAATGCATTTTTTTTTGTTTACAGCGTTACGTAAAGCTAGCAGGAGAGATCTGCAAAACACAAACAGACCAAAGTTAGTGAAATAAACTCCTGGATGTGGGTTTTGTAGAAGCTTTTCTTTCCACTTGTCTGAAAGAACTAACGTTATAGAAGCAAAAAAGGCAAAGAATCTGTAGACTCGTGCTTTTTGACTCGAAGGTGTAAAAAGTGAGGACGAGAGTTTGTTTCAGGGTCAAAGCTTTCTCTATGTGGGCATCCTCCATATTTCATGCATACAGATATGATGAAACCTCCCTGGGGGTCAGATATCTGAAATGTCTCGCTCTGCAGAATATATATTGTCTTCAGTTTGCAGCTATAACGTAATTCACAGCGATGGGAGAACAGCAACGATGAACTTAGAGCATCTACTCGTGAATACTGGTGGTAAACAGGAGAGATATTGAGAGTGGAAACTGTTGGAAACACCTCGTTAATGTCTTGTTTCCTCGACCTTGGGACGTATGGATTCAGTTAAAGAGAAGGAAACAAGACGTATGGCATATTAACCATAACAAGCAATTATATGATAAAGGAGATGTATGCGTGTTATTCAGCTTATTGTGTACTCATCCAGTTCTAGGGTGAATCCACCTTGCTCAAGTATGTCTTGTTACTTCCTGTTAGAGCGTAATTGCTTTTACTTTGCATAACGTCAGCAACTTTATCAACCTTCACCTGCTAGGAAACCGTTCTTAAGCTTTCAAATGAACTGGTGTTACGTTTTTACAGATTTTCAGCGGATAAACGAACTATTTAGATTCCCAACTACTTTCTCCAATGAACGTATATTTGAGAATTTACAGCGATTTGCCTGAAAAAACATGTCAATAATGTTTTAATAATTACTGCCTGAACGGTAGAGGTAGTAGAAGTACACAGATCATGTACTTGAGTAAAAGTAGAAGTACACAGATATTGTACTTGAGTAAAAGGAGAAGTACTCAGATCTTGTAAAAGTAGAAGTACTCAGATCTTGTACTTGAGTAAAAGTAGAAGTACTCAGATCTTGTACTTGAGTTAAAGTAGAAGTACTCAGATCTTGTACTTGAGTAGAAGTAGAAGTACTCAGGTCTTGTACTTGAGTAAAAGTAGAAGTACACAGATCTTGTACTTGAGTAGAAGTAGAAGTACTCAGATCTTGTACTTGAGTAAAAGTAGAAGTACTCAGATCTTGTCCTTGAGTAGAAGTAGAAGTACTCTTTGTATTTTGCATCCCTTTGTGCTTGAACAAACCAATTAATAAAAAAAGAAAACTTCATAAAATAACCAGATCTTTGAAGTGTCTGCTTGTTTCGCAGTGATTGTTGCTTTTTATTTAAAAATAAGAGAAAGGAGATAAAATATTCAATAATTATATATGTTTTTTTTATCAGTTTATCTGTTATTTATTTTTAAAATATCCTCGTATCTCTCCAGGTTCACAGCGTCTGAAGGTCGGTCTGTTATATATTATATATTTCTATCCCTGTGATTTGGGCATTTAGCAGATTTCCACTGACAGACGTTTCTATATTTAGCGACGGTGAATGCCAGCGGGCGTCTTTCCAGAAAAACAAACCAGAAAGGCTGACACATTGTGCTGCGTTCAGGGACATTCACTGTCACTGTTTAATCTGTCACTGCAACACTGGAAACCTGAACGTCAGAAACAGAGAAACAGCAGGACGTCTGCCAACTGAAAGACTTCAAGGCATCTATCCTTTCACAGAAACACAACCTGCGACTGACCGTTTCAAACACGTTTTCATTCTGTGGGAGGTACATTAAGGTGAAGAGAGTTTTGTGAAGGTGAAGACTTTTTGGGAAACTGAAGACATGTTTAGACATAAAGAAAGGACATTTAGGAAAGAGGACGTTCTTCTAGGAACTGAAGACATCTTTAGAAAGGAATAAGTCTCGTCAGAAAGATTTGAAAGTGAGGACTATTTTTGGAAAAGCCAAGACATTTTGGGAAATAGAAACGTAGGTTATTTTAAAGATATATTTGGGAAAGGTGAAGACTTCTTTTAGAAACTGTAGACATCTTTTGAAAAGACAGGTAACTGTAAAAGGTTTTTGAGGAACATTTGGGAAAGGTGAAGACTTTTCCAGAAACTGAAGATACGCTTTTGAAAGTGAGGACAAATTTGGACAATGGGAACATTTTGAGATTTTTGAAATGTTCTGTAAGTTGAAGATGATTTTGAAGACACCATGTTACATAACTTTGTGATTTTAGCCTTTGCAGACCATTTACATGCACACAAACCTATAGAACACTACATGAGAGGGAAAACCCAGAACACCCGAATAAAGCCTCTTTAAACTTTTGAAGACATAGTTATTCAACTTTAAAACAAGTAAAATGTCAAACAGGCCTTTGATCGACCTCCAAAAATTCCTCTGACTTTTCAAAAGTGTCCCCCAATTCTTGAAGCAGAATAGGGCCTCTTTAATATAAGAACATCTTCCTGCGACTGACAGCCACAACCCTGTTTTTTATTCAGTTACCTGTTTTATATCCTTGTAAACAGATAAATGAATGAGTGGTGGAAAGATATGAAGTACATTAACTGAATAATACATTTGAGTTTTTATACTTCACCCCTCCCCTCCAATTTAAGGGGAAATACATTGTACTTTCCTAGTGATTGATGGCAGAGCTGGTGCGTAGAGAAAGGTTTTTGGAGCATTACCGAGTCCTTCAGCTTTTATTAAAATGAAAAGTGAGTCTGCACACGGAGCAACTCTTTCTGACGTTGCAAATAAATCAGCTGTTTTAGAAATCTGCAGGCGTGACACCTGAATTAAATCGTCTCCAGAGAGTTTAACTAAGACGTCCGACTAACCCCTGGAGTCTCATTTAAACTCTGCGTTTTCCGTGGTCAGTAACCTCAGTTTTTGCCTCCGTTGGAGCACGGAGAGTCGGCAGCAGGATTCTAAATGAGTTGCTGAGTTGCTCATTTACTTTTCTTTCCATGAATGTCAATTAAAAACCCTCCATTGTACGGAGGTCCAGACGTGACAAACTTCACCTCTAGACTAATTCATTTGATTAAAATGTAACCCAGCAATTTTTCACGGGTGATTTAAAAGCTTTCCGAGGCAAAGTCAATGAACATTACGACTCTCTCTGCTTGGGAGACAAAACGCATTAAAGAAAAGTGGGATTTTCACAACTTTTCAAAATAAAAAGCCTAATTTAAAACACTGATTTGGGTATTTGCCATGTCCTAAAGGTGTACAGGTTAACAATAAGACTGACCTAAGGGTTACAGATGAATACGAAAATATTCTAAATTAATAACAGAATATTCTAAAAAAGAAAAGATGTTTTTTATAAATATCAGATAATATTCTAAATAATGTATTAAGTGTTCTTAATAAATAATACACAGTTACGAGATAAAGACACGTTTTAAATACATGTAAACATTTTATAAATGAATATGAAAATATTCTAAATAAATGACAAAGCTTTACCTCCGAAAACTTGCCATTGGAATTGAAACTGCGCCCTTCCAAAATAAGAGATAAAATGATCTTTACAGTGCGCAAACACGGTATATAAGTGAAATGTAATGTACTGTTGTCCTTTAACAGTATGCAAAACCCATGGTCACAAATCTTGGCGTCAAAATCGACAGTGCTTTTAAATTAGATAAACGGGTAAACTCTGTGTTTGAGTCCAGTTTTTATCACTTGAGGTTTTATCCTTTTTAGACTTTGAGCGTGTAACTCATGCCTTTGTTTCTACGCGTCTAGATTACTGTAATGCACTTTATGCCGGCCTAAACAAGACCATGCTGGCACGCCTGCAGCTGGTACAAAACGCTGCGGCTCGGCTGCTTACAGGAACACGCAAGCATGAACACATCACACCAACTCTGGCTTCCCTCCACTGGCTTCCCGTCCATTTTAGAGTTCATTTGAAGATTCTATTGTTTGTTTTTAAATCGCTTAATGGGCTCCGACCTCCTAAAGGTGCACAGCCCCTCAAGGGCTTTGAGGTCGGCTTTGAGGTCGGCTTTGAGGTCGGCTGATCAGCTGCGGCTGGTAGTCCCTAAAACAAAGAAAAAGACCAGGGGAGACCGAGCCTTCTCAGCGGTAGCCCCCAGGCTCTGGAACGACCTGCCCCCTCCATGTCAGATTGTCGCCCACTCTTCAAACTTTGAAGTCCCGCCTGAAGACCCACCTCTTTTCCCTCGCTTTCGAGTCATTCTGAGCTCTCCCTATTCTATGCTTTTATCATAGCCTTTATGTGCCTTGTATTTATTCTTATGTGTGCCTTTTATCTATTCTTGTAATATAATATTTTATCATAATGTTATGTTCATTGTGAAGCACTTTGGCAAACCCTCTGTTTTTAAAATGTGCTATAGAAATAAAGTGGATTGGATTTAAACACCAATTATGTCCCAACGTTTCACTGTTGAGTAAAAGTTGTGGATAAAAAAGTAAAAATAGACTTTTAGTATTCTGTCTCTAACCGTTTTAAATTAAAAGTCATTGTGTCTCTTTCTGCTGAACTGATCCCACCTGGAGCTGCAGATCCAACGCTGTCTGTTGAATATTTAGATGAATGTCAGCTTGCTTTACACACAAACACGTCGCTTACATTTTTAATTGAGTTGTGTGTACATGTATAGCAACTGAAACTGTGAAGTGGCCGTCCTGCAGCTGAGACCCTCCGCACTGATGAAACTGGAGTTAAATGAAAGCTTTGCTGCACTTATTTAACCTTATATTGTTCAGAATATTACATATATCTAACTAGAAAGCCAGCGGATGACTACAAGTACATATTTTTTGTTAAAATCAATGCATTTTGTAAATTTTCTTGGTCAAATTTGCTTTAAAAAAAAAGTATTATTATCCAAAAGTATTGCAAACTGTGACTTTTTATGATTGTTATGGAAGTTAAGTAGCTGCAATGTTTAATAACTCTGTTTCTAAACTAAAACAATAAGTAAAATGCTAAAAAAAGATTATTTTGAGCAACATTATACATATTTTTAAATGTTATCAAGGTATCGTGGGCTTTTACTTTCACAGTGATATAGTAGAGAAAATCTTATATTGTGACAGCCCCTAACAAAACAAATGTATATAAGGACACGCGCACACACACACACACACACACACACACACACACAACCTTAAACTTACATTTTTGTAAGCCCCTAGTTGCGTGTGCCCACATTGTGATTGTGTAAACAGAGATGTGTCCCCACAACACCAGCAAGACAGACACACACACAGCACACACACACACACACAAACACATACACACACAACTAACACACCCTTGAACTTTTTGGGACCTTGCATTCTGCTGCCAGTTGCGTGTCCCAACATTGTGATTGTGTAAACAGTTGTGTCCCCACAACATCAGTAACACACACACACACACACACACGCACACAGACACAGGTAAATAAAGAGTCAGAGGCGTATTTGTGCTTGAGAAAACAGTACATCTGTTGTTGGACACGAGTAAAGGCCCACACTTTGTGCTTGGTTACAGTCTTTCACACATATTTACACAGAATGACACGATAAACAACATTACAGCCATGTTACTAAGCAGTTTTACATTCATGTTTTTATAAAGGTCAAGCAGCATCTGTGTCCCCCCCCCAAACCTCGTCAGAAAAACATCAGAACATCATCACTGAGGAAATAAACACCGGGTACTGTTCTGCAAATAATAGGAAAACAAGCTGAAAGACATGTTTGAACGGGAATGACGCCATCTTGTTTGCTTTGAGTCCTATGAGCGTTGCACTTTATAAACGAATTGCTAGCTAGTGTCACGAACGTGATACAATAATAATAATAATACCGTTTCAACACTCTTTAATTCGTCAAATGTTACGTTTGTTCTTGGAAACTGGTACAAAAAAGTCCAAAAGATTAACTTATTAGAAAACAGACTCGGAAATGTAAAAGGTAGAAGTTAACTACAACTCCCAAGATGCACTGCAACAAGAAATATCCATTCACTAAGTGTGTAATAATGTTTTCTGAAGTGTTCTGCTTGCTAGAAAAATTAAAAACGTAAACAAAATGTCCTGCAGTTTGTATGACCACAAGCTCGTATTTTATTTATGTTTTTACCAAAAAAATGATATTATTTAATCCTTTTTTGTAGAATTAATGTCAATCCAAGTCCTTAAAATGCTCCAATAAATTTGATTTGAGTACAAAATATTTCCTCTATTAACAAAGTGCATGATGACGTACCCACGCAATGCATTGTGGGATATCTTCAAGGATTAAAAGCAAACCAGATGACGTCAAACTGCCCTTTTTTTTATCTTTTTACCATTCAAAATGTAATCCTTTTCAGAAAACATCCAATTTAACGCCAGGGTTCATAACTCAGGATGCTGCTGTTAAAGTAAAGCACATATTGGTTTACTTATGTTTTAGTTTTTGCTGGAAATATATTTGAGGCGGATACAGTCAGGGTAAAATATCACCAACATTGCAGCTGTTTTTTTTTTATGAAATCCTCCATCATGAGGACGAAAATAGACATTTTTCCCTCAGAGGAAAAGCCCGTTCTCTATCAGTTTGAGGCATGCATTAACGGGGAAAAGGGTGGAAAGAGACAGACGAGGGGCTGAAAGAGGACGGAGATAAACAGCTGCTGAGGGATTGTGGGATTTCGGGCCGGGCGAGGTAATGACGCGTACAAGAGACAGAGAATTAAAGAGGGAAAAACAAGAGGCTAAATCCCCAAAAATAAAAATAACTAAGGGTTTCATCTGCAGAACTAATAACTGCTGTAGTGTTGATTCACATTGTGCAAAGTGTTTAGCATGTTGACACAGAGGGAAACAGAGCGCCGTAATAAAATCAGGCAATTAAAGTTTAATGAGACCTTCGGTAATAACATTTGCAATTTAATTTGGAGCGGCGCCGATAAATGGTGTGGAAAGAAAAAGAGCTTCAGGGGAAGTTTTATTCATTGGGGAAATAAAAAAACTCAAGGTCTCTGAAAAAAGAAATGCACGTTTTGACCTTTCCTGTCCCCGAACGCGCTAAAGAGACAGGTAATGATTTTCAGCCTGCAGGCAGGGTGCATGATGGGAAAACTGGGGGTGAAAGATTGGCAGATAGTGCGGAGGAATATAAATAAATATGAATGCAGTGACATTCAGAATGGATCTGTAAGTGTTTTAGGGTACCACTTTTCTAAAAATGGACATGTTCCACTACAGGTCGTTTTTAAGCACGTGCACGATCCTAATTTGTGTTTTTCAACAAACATTTGGGTTAAATTAATTGAAAAAGCGCCAATTTTATGCTCTATTTAGTTGATTTAGTTGTGAGTACAGTTCATTTCAAAACGACGATGAAACATTTGGCACCATTTTTGATATTTGTCACTTTTCAATCGAATGACTTTGTCAGAGTCACTACAATACTTTGAGAAGAGAAATACAAATATATGACTTTTTACTTGTGCTGCTCCGCCTCATATGACTGGAAATGTTGCTTCTCAATGTCACCGTTAGCTAAACATTGCTGGATAACCCAAATCGTGCATAATATACAAATTACAAGGCAGCAAAACACACTTTTAATTCATTGAAACTTTGCCTATTTGCCTCTATATTCTAGTTTCAAAAGTACATGTTTTAACACGTGATCCAAAGTTGTTATTATATATAATATTAGATAACTGTGCGACGGATAAGGTCTTTGCAAAAGATTCAACAGTTTGTAGAATTTAACAATTTTGGGGGATCGTCCAGGATACAAGTTTCCAGTGGGAGGAATAAGGAGGACCGTCACCAGAAGGAAAACCAATGGGATCTAAAAGATAATGTTATTGCAAAAGATTCAACAGTTTGCCTAAAAATATATCCTGAATCACAAAGTGTTACAGTCCCAGCATTGATAGAAACAAAACAAATATGGAAACCGATAGTGATCTCAGTTTCTGCATTTCTATAGCAGGGAAACACAGCCTAGCAAAATGGTATTATAAACTTAATAAACACTTATCTAACCCAGATTCCTAAAGTATTTTCCTGTATATCTGCTGAAGCTAAAGATTGGTACGTAGGGTAACATAGTTTGAAACATTTGGCCACTGACAATACTGCTTTATTCGACCCATTTTTCTTCCAAGAAATCACTAAACTTGGCTTCATCTCCTTCTCCTGAGCTGCACCTATCACAATCTATACAACACTTTAAGTTCCTGTAGTGGAAAAGGCCTGTAAGGCACCGTTTGTAAAGGTTTTACTTAAATCACTTACTAAGTTGACTAACAAGCCTTAATGGCCATTACTAAGAACAACTGTTGGGTTGCCGGTTCTCGCTGGTATAAATAAACTTCATTTTCATTGATGGCTGGCGATCTGTAAGTAAGGTGCTTTTGGTTTCAGACAAACCTGAACATTTAAACTTAAATATCACCTTTAATTTGCAGAGATTGTTTATATATAAGGAGTGGAGTCTTTAGAATTACACAACACCTAACATATATGCTAATATTTTTATTTTTTTGCATCTGCAGGCCTTTTTTCTATAAGACGAAATGCCTGAAAGGCTCGGTTCAGGGCAAAATAGCCCACTATATTTCACTTACTAAATAAAAGTCACTTTGAAGTACAAGAAACACTTACAAAATGAAATAAAAGAAATTCTGCAGAGTGAACAATCACATTTTAACCATCTCTTTCTTCATATATTATTACGTCGTGCTGATTAAACTCTGTAATGAAAATGAAATTGAAGCGTGACGCAAAATGTGAGCAGTCAGCCAGATTTGACGAATTGCCTCTCAGCTAAATTAGATTCATCTAACACGTTTAACATCGTGCAGTTTCGAACTGAAGAGACGTTTTGAAATCTGTGTGATCTCAGCTGGATTTTCATTTTAAGATGTTCGTTTCCGTTTCCCTCATTATCCCACATTTCCCTCCTCACATTGATCCTCTCCTCACTTTCTGCCCATCTGTCCTAAAGCTACTGATAAAAAAGGCTTTGAAATCATTTGTATTTTCCCCCGCTCTCGCCCTTCTCTTTCCCATATCTATGTCCACTTCTTCCTTGCTTTTATTGTAGGATGATGCACATTGAAAACACACATTACATAACAATGTCTGAGATTTCACAAAGCTTGCATCATGCATCCTTCCCTTGAACTCTTAAATACAGGCTTTTTGGGGCTTTTTCTTTCACCTGACAAGATATTTTTGCACGGTCTTCAGCGACCTCAGATTTCGCAAAGCGTGAAAAATCCCTCACAGCTGATTCTGCCCAAATGTTGTCAATTGTAATCCTCAACCCACTGCCTGTAAACCACTCTGGGTTAAGAGTACGAGCTAAATGCTTCACACGTGGAATGAAGATGGAGTAAAAGCCCTATTTTGACAAAAAGTTGACCAAAGTTTGTTCCTTCAGTTGCTATAAAACAATATACCATCCAACTTCCTGTCTCTTTTTCAGGGCAAACTTTTCCACAAATCCTTCATGCAAAGCTGTATCACTCTAACAAATCCCCCAAAGAAAAGTCCCTCCGTCACAAAGAGGTCACGTCTTCAAAGCTTTGATTTGTCGAGCAGACGTTGAGTCATTCTTCTTCTACTAATCCCTGCCTCCTCCTCTTCTATTTCGGGGCTTTTCAGAAACTCTTAAGTCCCGCCGTCGGCCTCCTCTTCTTTCTATTTCTTTGTCTCCCCTCTCTTTGTTGCCTCTTCTGCGCGACAAAATACTTCCTTCCTGTGTAATCTTGTCGCATTTTCTTGTCATCCCTCCCTCCTTCTCCACCTTCCTTTTGTCCATCAGTGGCATTGAGGTGGGCAGACATTGCCTCTTATTTTGTAATTCAAGCACCATCTTCTCCGCCCTTCCACGTCCTTTGACAGGATTTGATTGGATTTTCTTCTGCATGACAAACACTTTCCTACTTTCCTTCCTCTGTAATCTTGTTCCTTTTTATTGCCACCCCTCCCAACTTCTTTAACTTCTTTCTGTACACAAGTTGAGGTGGTTGGACTCCCTCCTTGCTTTTGGGCAGGTTGCATATTCTCCTACGGGACAAAAACCTTCCTTTAGTCCTTCCTCTGTTAACTCGCTGCATTTTCTTGTCTCTTCTCCCTCCAACTCCACCTTCTTTTTGTACACAAGTTAGGTTGGGTGGACACTGCGGATTGTGTTTCAAGCACCACATCCGATGGGTTGGATTTCTCTTTCTGCAGGTCAAAGAATGAAACCTTCTGTAATGTCGTTGCATTGGATTTCCTTAGCTTTTCTTCTACAGGACACTTTCCTTTCTCCTTCCTCCGTAAACCTGTTGCTTTTTCTTGCCATCCCTTGGTGTTGAGATGGGTGGACACCGTGTTTTGTGTTTCAAGCACCATCTTCCTCGCCCTTCCACCTCCACCTGATTTCCTTCCACTTTAACTTCGTTGCATTTTAGTCTTATCCCTTCTTTTTGTACATAAGTTGAGGCAGGTGTCTTGAATTTCTTTTTGTTTTCTGACGGGTTGGTTTTTTAGTAATTTCCTTTCTCCTTCCTCCATAAACTTGTTGCTTTTTCTTGTCATCCCTCATTCTCCACCTTCTTTTTGTACATGAGTTGAGGTGGTTGGGCACCTTCTTGTGCTTCAAGAACCTTCTTCTTCGCCCTTCTGCGGGATCAAAACATTCCTGATTTCTTTCTTCTGTAACCTTGTTGCATTTTATTCTTATCCCTTCTTTTTGTACATAAGTTGAGGCTGATTTTCTTCTTCTATAATCTCGTTCCCTTTCCTCCCTCCTACCTTCGCCTCCTTCTCAAACATCGGTGGCGTTGAGGTGGGTGGACACCATGTCTTGCGTTTCAATCACGATCTTCTTCACCCTTCCTCCTCCTCCTCCTCCTCCTGCTCCTCTACGGGATGGATGCTATCCAACCTCCCGCTTCTCTTCTTCTCGCCGCCTCGGCAACACTTGAAGACGGCGAGGAAGGCGGCGCGGTAGTTTCGGTTCATCCATCCGTAAAGCAGCGGATTGGCGAAGGTGGAGCACATGGCGACCACGTGGAAAACGGTGTAAAGCAGGCGGAAATATTGCATATCCAACACGGCGCTATCGATATCCGTCGCCAGCTGGAAGGCATGGAAAGGCAACCAACTGACGGCGAAAACCACCACCATGGTCACCAGCATTTTGGTGGTTTTTCGCCGTCTGCGATGGCGCTCAGACGTAGCACTGCTGGTGCTAACGCCGGTTTCCGCGGGGCTAACGTGGGCGCGGAGCTTCGACCAGATTCGTGCGTAGGCGAAGGAGATGATGGAGAGTGGCAGGAAGTACTGCAGGATCAACATGGAGATGCTGTACACCGTGCCATCCGTGCTCTTCCCCGGCCACTTCTCTGTGCACACCTGAGGAGACAGGAAGGGATGGGTTAGGGTCACTTGGAACAGATTTGATGTTTTCTGTCAAACATCCTTGCTTCTTTCCTTCTTTCCTTCCTTCGTTCTATCCATCAATATGTACATTTTCTACTTTCTTGTTTATTTCTAGTCTTTACATTTTTATTGTACAATGCCGTGTCTTTTTATGCTGCTGCGACCCAAACATTTCCCAAATTGGGATCAATAAAGTACTTCTTATCTTATCCTCTTTCCTTTCAACCATCCTACATTTCCTCTTTCCTTCGTCTTCCTATTTATCATGCTTTCTATCTTCCTTCCTTCTTCCTTCTTCCTTCCTTCTTTCCTTATTTTTGTCCTTACTTTCCATCATTTTCAGCCTATTCTCTATAATTTCCTTCCTTCCTTCCTTCCTTCCTTCCTTCCTTCCTTCCTTCCTTCCTTCCTTCCTTCCTTCCTTCCTTCCTTCCTTCCTTCCTTCCTTTCAACCATCCTAAATGTCCTCTTTCCTTTGTCTTCCTATTTATCATGCTTTCCGTCTTCCTTCCTTTCTCCCTCCCTTATTCGTCAATCATATTTTCAATCATCATTCCTTCTTTCTATCCATCCTCTTTCCTTTCAACCATCCTAAAGTCTTCTTCCTTCTCTTCTTCTATTCATCTTCCTTCTTTCCTTCCTTCCTTCCTTCCTTACATCATTCCTTCATTCTAGCAATCCTCTTTCCTTTCAACCAGTGTATTTCTATTTATGATGCTTTCCATCTTCCTTCCTTACTTCTTTTCTCCCTCCCTTATTCGTCATATTTCAATATCATCATATTTTCTACGTCCTTCTTTCTATCATCCTCTTTCCTTTCAACCATCCTACATTTCATCCTTTCATCCTCCCTTCCTTCTTGCTTCTTCGTATGTAGTTCCCTTTTATAGTTTCGTACTTTTCCTACGAGGCGAAATGAAACATATGAAACAAATGAGGAAGATAGGCGTTACACCTCCGAGTACAAGTTCAAAGAGGAGAGATGAAAGAAGATAGAGGAGATCAAAGTGTGTGTGTGTGTGTGTGTGTGCATTTGTGTGTGCGTGTGTGTGTGTGTGTGCATGTGTGTGTGCGTGTGTGCGTGTGTGTGTGTGTGTGTGTGCGTGTGTGTGTGTGTGTGCGCGTGTGTTTGCATGTGTGTATGTGTGTGTGTGTGTGCATGTGTGTGTGTGTGTGCATGTGTGTGTGTGTGCATGTGTGTGTGTGTGTGCATGTGTGTGTGTGCGTGTGTGTGTGCGTGCATGTGTGCGTGTGTGTGTGTGTGTGTGTGTGTGTGTGTGTGTGTGTACCTGGATGGTGTGTCCTGGCTCCAGAGTGAAGGACCCGTATTCTCTGAAGATGGCGAGAGGACTGGCTAAAATGGCGCTCAGCACCCAGGTGAGAGCGATCACCCCGAAACACACGTCTTTACGCATCCTCGTCTCCAGGTGGTACACGATACACCTGGAATAATCAAATACAAATATTAATTTTTAAAAAATCAATAATCTATAAAATGCATATATGTGACCCGCTCTATCGAAATCAGTCGGAAGTCGCAACGGCTCATTTAAAAATAAACGTGGATTTTAAACGTGGGTTCGGGTGTTTTGTTTGATTTTAAATAAACAAAGTCTTGGCTTTCAGAATATGAAACTTTTATTTCCAAAGTCACACGATAAATACATTTTGAAGCTTGTGAAGGGAAGATGACAGCTCTCCCTCGCCACTCTGCTGTTCCGCATCGCCGCTCCCCCTCCCTCCGGCTGACATTATGAATGTAAGGCGTATAGTAATCATAGATAACACGACACGTTACAGTTTGTTTTCATCTGATTTCAAGTAAACAAAGTCTTGGCTTTCAGAATATTAAACTTGTTTCGGCAAATTCAGATGATAAATACAACTTTGAAGCTTCGGCTTAATGACAAGCGGAGAACGGAGTAACGTGACGTCACAGCAGGCATAACAACAGCCGGCGTTTCTCCTGAGTGTTTTCCCCGGGAAACAAACACGATACACACAAACGCAAAATTACACAACACGTATACACACACACACACACACGTATACACACACACACGTATACACACACACACACACACACACACACACACGTATACACACACACACACTCGCGAGCTTCCCCCAGACCAGTAATCCAAACCAAAATATGTTTCCTCCGTAGTATTTTGATCATTTGCTGATAATCAATCAGTTCGATGGATTCCAGAGAAGAGGAAACTTTGAAGGCCTTTTTCTCAAAGTGATGACTCGGTGACAGTCATTATATATTGTGACAGATTACAACAACAATCCTGATATCATTAGAAAGCTAGGAATCTCCTCTTTCCAACAGTGTATACAACTCAAAATGTGTCTTCGGGTCAATGCGACTGATTTCGATGGAGCTGGTCACTTATGTGTGAAAATAATAATATTAGAAAAGTAAATTAAAATCTAATAAAAACGTTCCTTTATTTTCAGGATATTCAATATTATTTCCTTCCTACCTTCCTTCCTTCCTTCCTTCTATCCATCCTCTTTCCTTTCAACCATTGTATTCCTATTTATGCTTTCTATCTTGCGTCCTTCCTTCCTTCCTTCTTTCCTTCCTGCCTTCCTTCCTACCTTTCCTCTTTTCTCCCTCCCTTATTCGTCAATCATATTTTCAATCATGCTTCCTTTTTGCCTTCCTTCCATTTTTCCACTTACTGTCCTTCATTTTCAGCATATTCTCTATTATTTCCTTCCTTCCTTCACTGCTTCCTTCCTTCTTTCCTTTCTTCATTCTATCCATCATTCTAAATAAATATTTAAAAACAATATAAATAAAAAGAAATAATAATAGATTACATTTGTATTGCGCCTTTCAAGGGACCCAAGGGCGCTTTACACGGTGAGCAAACAACCAACCAACCAAACAAGAAGGGCAAATAATAAAGTAAAAATGAAATAAATAGCAGTATGAGTGGACTGTGATGGGTTGGGGGTCAAAGGCCATGGTGAACAGGTGAGTTTTTAATGAAGACTTGAAGATAATAATAATAAATTGAAATATCTGGATGTATTTTGGCGTGCAGCTGCAACACAGAACAGAAACTCAGACGCTCTGATCATGCAATCTGTTCTACTTTAATTAAACTTATTTTCCTGCCAAAAAACATGAGAATCAAAGAGTCTTTGTTGCAGATTCCCCGGACAGGTGGACGCCGAAACACAAAAACACACCGAGCTGCAGGAGCGTCTCTCAGGACGGGGAAAGTTTGCAAAGGAAAATCACAGAGTTTGGATTCAGTTCATGAAAGTTCTCTGGATAAAGTCAACTTTTGATAAATATGGATAAAATCTTGATGAAAATGTCTTGTACCGTAGATATCTTTTTCTGTAGTTTTTGCACACTTAAAGGTCCCCTATTATCCTCTTCTTCATCAATATATCAAAGGTCTCAGATATATCCAGAGCCTGTCTCTGATTGGCTGAAACACCAAACAGATCATTGCAGCATCCCATAATCCCCTCTGTTTCAGCCCTGTTTCCAAAGTGCTGATTCTCTGTCTGTTACTTTAGATGAAAATAAGGAGCCCCTCCCCACGCCCCTCTGAGAGAGATTTGGTTACAAAGAACACAATGGTGCTCTAGGAGGAGATTCAGGTGATAAGGTGGGGGGGGGGGTTACCTTGGTTGCTGATTGGCTATTGGTTACACAAGCCAAAACATCGTTATGACATCACAAAGTGACCAACATTTTGACCAAAATGTTGTATTCTCTTATAAATGTTGCATCAATGGAGGAGCTCAGGTCAGAATAATTTCATTGCCATTTCTACACTGTAGCTTATGTGCATATGACATTAAAACCTTTGAATCTTTGAATCTTATTTCCCGCCCACCTGTGTCGGTCCAGTGCGATGACGTTGAGCGTGACGGTGGACACGTGCACGGCGAGGCACTGAGCGTACGGCAGCAGGAAGCAGAGTGCCCCCCCGAACTTCCACTCGCCCTGCAGCGTGTAGACCAGCGTGAAGGGGAGACACAGCGTGTTCACCAGCAGGTCCGCTGACAGAGATTAAAACACAGAGGAAACATGTGAAAAACACGGGAGATACACACAGTTAATGTTTCATTCCGCGCAGTGCGTAGACCAGCGTGAAGGGAAGACACAGCACGTTCACCAACAGGTCCGCTTACATAGAAAAAACATGTAGAAAACATGTGAAAATCATGTGAAAAACAGAGTTATTGTTTCATTCCCTGCAGCGTGTTCACCAGCAGGTCCACTAACAAAACATTAAAAAAAACACAGAAAACATGTGAGAAACATGTGAAAAACACGAGAAAAACACGGGAAATACAGAGTTATTGTTTTATTCCCTGCAGAGTGTAGACCAGCGTGAAGGGAGGATACCAGCAGGTCGGCTAACATGTAAAAAACATGTTAAAAACACGGGAATTAAAAGGTTGAATGTTATCACCTTCACATGTTACAGTCAGAGGTCCCAAGAGAAAAAGGTCTAAACCTTTCAGAGGGTAACATTGGTAATAATTCGATATAATATTTATACAAAAACGGTTTGAAAGTGTGAAAAATTAAGTAAAAGATCTTTATTTCTTTGTTCAGGGCGACAACTCTGAAGAATTAATGTCACGATCTGTCTGTGTTGTGTTTTGTCTTGTCTAGATCTGTCTTTGGTTTCCTTTGTGTTCCCTCTGTTCCCTCCTACCTGTTCCCTCCTACCTGTTCCCTCCTACCTGTTCCCTCCTACCTGTTCCCTCCTACCTGTTTTCCTGATTGTGTTCACCTGGTGCCCCTGTGTTTTCTCCTCCCTCCTCACCTGTCTCTTGTTTCTTTGATTAGTCCTGTGTGCATTTAAGTTCTGGTTTTTCTGTCTGTCTTTGTTAGATCCTTGTTTGTCGTTGACTGTGTTCACTGGGAAGAGCTTTGTATTTTTCTTGTAGCCTTTTAATAAAGATGTTTTCTGTGAAATCTGCATTTGGGTCCTGTCTGCTTCGCTCAACCGTGACAATTAAAATCCTAGAGATTTCTCTGTAATCCACACATTTTACATGTTGACACAATGCAGACATCACAGAGGAGACAATGATTACTGCTGACGGATGTTAGAGAGACACACACACACACACACACACACACACACACACACAGATTTGTCAGTCTAGACTCATCAGAGCCTGGAAATCCTCTGACATCCAAAGGACGTAGGAGAAAGGAGAGGAATGTGTGTGTGTGTGCGTGTGTGTGTGTGTGTGTGTGTGTGTGTGTGTGTGTGTGTGTGTGTGTGTGTGTGTACGTACCAACAGCGAGGTTAGCGATGAAGAAGTTGGTGACGGTGCGCAGCGTCTTGAAGCGATAGATGACGTAGATCACCAGAGAATTACCCAGAACCCCCAGCACTATGATGGTGCTGTAAGCCAGGATCAAGACCACCTGAAGGAGGAGAGATTAATGTAGAAAAATAGATTAAAGTATATAAAAATAATATAAACGAAGCTAAAATGTAAATAAATGATTTTTAAATAACAAAAAATTCAAGTATAAGAAAAAATAAAGTAAAATAAATATGTGCACAGTATAATACAATTCCTTTACAAAACCCTTTTAGTTTTTAGATTTAGTCCCCACTGGAGTGTTGATACAACTTTATGTTGTAAATAATTCGTGTTTGTTGTAAGTTGAATCATGTAATCAAGCGTCTTTGAGCACTAAGAAAAGCGCTATAAAAATTCAATGTATTATTATTATTATTATGTACCTGTACACTTGGCATTTTAATGGGGTCTTCTGGGAAAGGGACCCCCATAGGGGTGTCGCCGCCAACGGGGTTTCCGCCGACGATGGGGTCATTTTCCGGTTCGATGCCGGGGTCTTCGCCGGGGTTTTTGCCGGGGAATTCAAAGATACTGGGGTCACATGGGAAGGGCCAGTGCGTCGCCAAAAACGTTTCGTTTGAGTCGTCCATGTCCGATCATTCGTGTTCAAGCGGCGACGCCATCGTACTCTCTCACACACACAGACACACACACACACACTCACACACACACACACACACACTCACACACTCACACACACACCAGGCCTGTCAGTACACAGAAGAACAGAAGTGAAAGTTAAAGTCATTTCCCTGAAAACTGCCGTCATTGCATTTTTTGGCCACTAGGGGTCAGACAGCACTATACTCGACATATTATCGCTTTAAAGTGTTTAATATTTAAAATAATATTTTTAAGATTTCTTTCTTCTCTTTTAAAGATGCAGTCATTACATTAATTAGATTCGCATATTTGAGGTATAATATAAAAATATATATATTGTGTTTATTTCGTGTTTTATTCTTAAAAATAGCTGTTAAAACATCCGGATTGAAGTCGCTGCGCAGAGACTTTAAACTGTTGTGCACAGGTGGGAAGATTTCACACCAGCTGTTTACACACACTCTCACACACACACACACACACACACACCACACACACACACACACACTCACTCACACTCACACACACTCTCTCACACACACACTCTCTCACACACTCTCACACACTCTCTCACACACACACACTCTCTCACACACACACACTCTCACACACACACACACACACACACACAGCTGTGACCTCTCCGTTTCACAGCTCTGTAGTCGCCAGTCTAACAGCCTCGGGGGGAAACAAACACAGACACACACACACACACACACACACACTTAGAGGAAATGCAGGCACTCACAAACAAACTGCAGGTCACACACACATGTGGGAACAAACACACACACACACACACACACTTCAGTGAGCTGAGTGTTGCCTCGGGCGTTCAGCTCTAATTCGCCACGGACAGGATCAGTGAGACTTGTTGCAAAGTCACCTATTACTAAACTGAAGAATTTATATGAGATGCATCTAGGTATGTCTGAAGGTCCTGAAGTTACCTACAAAGATAATCAAAAGAGCTTTTATTGAGCGTTAGAAAAGTGCAATCTTTTATATTACGCAACCTATTTACTCAAGAATAACAAATTAGAAGAAAAAAAAGATTTTAAAAATACAGATGTCAGTATTCTGAGGCTCTGAGCCACATTTATTTTCCTCACGGACGGCAAAAAAAGTCCGACATTATACGATTTAAAATAAAAACAATAATCGTGGCTTGATATTGAGTAAGAACATGTTTTTATGAACCACACAGCTTCCGGTCTTCCAAGACCCGACCGGACAAAAAGACGTAGTGCAGGCACGAAACACACTACCAATAGAAATACATTGCTTTTAAAATCGTTCTGTGTGACACGAAAAAAAGGGGAAAATCGTGTTGGTGAACACGAATCAAAAGATTAAATTAATGTTGTGACTATAACACGAAATGCCGTGAGACTGGGTTGAGTATGTAGTGTCTCTACTTTAAAGAGTCCTCTCCTGCTGATGTTCAGGTGTATATATCAGTATGTAGTGTCTCTACTTTAAAGAGTCCTCTCCTGCTGATGTTCAGGTGTATATCAGTATGTAGTGTCTCTACTTTAAAGAGTCCTCTCCTGCTGATGTTCAGGTGTATATCAGTATGTAGTGTCTCTACTTTAAAGAGTCCTCTCCTGCTGATGTCCAGGTGTATATCAGTATGTAGTGTCTCTACTTTAAAGAGTCCTCTCCTGCTGATGTTCAGGTGTATATATCAGTATGTAGTGTTTCTACTTTAAAGAGTCCTCTCCTGCTGATGTTCAGGTGTATATCAGTATGTAGTGTCTCTACTTTAAAGAGTCCTCTCCTGCTGATGTTCAGGTGTATATATCAGTATGTAGTGTCTCTACTTTAAAGAGTCCTCTCCTGCTGATGTTCATGTGTATATCAGTATGTAGTGTCTCTACTTTAAAGAGTCCTCTCCTGCTGATGTTCAGGTGTATATCAGTATGTAGTGTCTCTACTTTAAAGAGTCCTCTCCTGCTGATGTCCAGGTGTATATCAGTATGTAGTGTCTCTACTTTAAAGAGTCCTCTCCTGCTGATGTTCAGGTGTATATCAGTATATAGTGTCTCTACTTTAAAGAGTCCTCTCCTGCTGATGTTCAGGTGTATATCAGTATGTAGTGTCTCTACTTTAAAGAGTCCTCTCCTGCTGATGTTCAGGTGTATATCAGTATGTAGCGTCTCTACTTTAAAGAGTCCTCTCCTGCTGATGTTCAGGTGTTTATCAGTATGTAGTGTCTCTACTTTAAAGAGTCCTCTCCTGCTGATGTTCAGGTGTATATCAGTATGTAGTGTCTCTACTTTAAAGAGTCCCCTCCTGCTGATGTTCAGGTGTATATCAGTATGCAGTGTCTCTACTTTAAAGAGTCCTCTCCTGCTGATGTTCAGGTGTATATCAGTATGTAGTGTCTCTACTTTAAAGAGTCCTCTCCTGCTGATGTTCAGATGTATATCAGTGTGTAGTGTCTCTACTTTAAAGAGTCCTCTCCTGCTGATGTTCAGGTGTATATCAGTATGTAGTGTCTCTACTTTAAAGAGTCCTCTCCTGCTGATGTTCAGGTGTATGTCAGTATGTAGTGTCTCTACTTTAAAGAGTCCTCTCCTGTTGATGTTCAGGTGTATATCAGTATGTAGTGTCTCTACTTTAAAGAGTCCTCTCCTGCTGATGTTCAGGTGTATATCAGTATGTAGTGTCTCTACTTTAAAGAGTCCTATCCTGCTGATGTTCAGGTGTATATCAGTATGTAGTTTCTATACTTTAAAGAGTCCTCTCCTGCTGATGTTCAGGTGTATATCAGTATGTAGTGTCTCTACTTTAAAGAGTCCTCTCCTGCTGATGTTCAGGTGTATATCAGTATGTAGCGTCTCTACTTTAAAAGAGTCCTCTCCTGCTGATGTTCAGGTGTATATCAGTATGTAGTGTCTCTACTTTAAAGAGTCCTCTCCTGCTGATGTTCAGGTGTATATCAGTATGTAGTGTCTCTACTTTAAAGAGTCCTCTCCTGCTGATGTCCAGGTGTATATCAGTATGTAGTGTCTCTACTTTAAAGAGTCCTCTCCTGCTGATGTTCAGGTGTATATCAGTATATAGTGTCTCTACTTTAAAGAGTCCTCTCCTGCTGATGTTCAGGTGTATATCAGTATGTAGTGTCTCTACTTTAAAGAGTCCTCTCCTGCTGATGTTCAGGTGTATATCAGTATGTAGCGTCTCTACTTTAAAGAGTCCTCTCCTGCTGATGTTCAGGTGTTTATCAGTATGTAGTGTCTCTACTTTAAAGAGTCCTCTCCTGCTGATGTTCAGGTGTATATCAGTATGTAGTGTCTCTACTTTAAAGAGTCCCCTCCTGCTGATGTTCAGGTGTATATCAGTATGCAGTGTCTCTACTTTAAAGAGTCCTCTCCTGCTGATGTTCAGGTGTATATCAGTATGTAGTGTCTCTACTTTAAAGAGTCCTCTCCTGCTGATGTTCAGATGTATATCAGTGTGTAGTGTCTCTACTTTAAAGAGTCCTCTCCTGCTGATGTTCAGGTGTATATCAGTATGTTGTCTCTACTTTAAAGAGTCCTCTCCTGCTGATGTTCAGGTGTATGTCAGTATGTAGTGTCTCTACTTTAAAGAGTCCTCTCCTGTTGATGTTCAGGTGTATATCAGTATGTAGTGTCTCTACTTTAAAGAGTCCTCTCCTGCTGATGTTCAGGTGTATATCAGTATGTAGTGTCTCTACTTTAAAGAGTCCTATCCTGCTGATGTTCAGGTGTATATCAGTATGTAGTTTCTATACTTTAAAGAGTCCTCTCCTGCTGATGTTCAGGTGTATATCAGTATGTAGTGTCTCTACTTTAAAGAGTCCTCTCCTGCTGATGTTCAGGTGTATATCAGTATGTAGCGTCTCTACTTTAAAAGAGTCCTCTCCTGCTGATGTTCAGGTGTATATCAGTATGTAGTGTATCTACTTTAAAGAGTCCTCTTCTGCTCTCCCAAACCACAGAAAGAGGAATAGGGTCTCTTTAAGGAAGACTTTGGTTTCATTTCTTCTTCTTCAACATTCAGCAGACGGAACTTCTTTTGTTTTTGTGTTTGAACCAAACGGACGCAGTTATTAAGGAACATGAAGGAGTGAGTTAAACTCTTTAATTTAATCTCGGTTCCTCTGCATGAAGCCGGGTTATTTTACGGTTGTTATTCTTTCTCTCAGAGTTTCCTTCTGAGGCCGTTCTGCAGAAACTCGGCTCTTTAATGTTTTCCAGAACAAAGAAAGCATGAAGGTGATAAAAGTTGAGAAACCTTTTTCAACTCCGGATCATCCTGCAGTGGAAAAGTTCCGTTTCCTTTCCTCTTACAGAAGAGTTCTAAAAATGCTGGGTTTACACTTTAAATATCAGCTCATTTTTGTCCACATTGCTGCAGAAAACGGCCATGAAATCATCTTTAAATCCGCGTTTTAAGATAGATAGATGAATGAATGGATGACGGACGGACGGACGGACGGACGGACGGACAGAGAGAGAGAGAGAGAGAGAGAGAGAGAGAGAGAGAGAGAGAGCGAGAGGGATGGATGGATGGATGGATGGATGCAGAGAGAGAGAGAGAGCGAGAGCGAGAGCGAGAGAGAGAGAGGAGAGAGAGAGAGAGAGAGAGATAGAGAGAAGAGAGAGAGAGAGAGAGAGAGGGAGGGAGGGAGAGGAGGGATGACGGACGGACGGACGGACGGACGGACGGACGGAGAGAGAGATGGATGGATGCAGAGAGAGAGAGAGAGAGAGAGAGAGAGAGAGAGAGAGAGAGAGAGAGAGAGAGAGAGAGAGAGGATGACGGACGGACGGACGGACGGAGAGAGATGGATGGATGGATGGATGGATGCAGAGAGAGAGAGAGAGAGAGAGAGAGAGAGAGAGAGAGAGATGATGGATGGATGGATGGATGCAGAGAGAGAGAGAGAGAGAGAGAGAGAGAGAGAGAGAGAGAGGGATGGATGGATGGATGGATGCAGAGAGAGAGAGAGAGAGAGAGAGAGAGGGATGGATGGATGGATGGATGGATGCAGAATACAGACAGACAGACAGACAGACAGACAGACAGATAGATAGATAGATAGATAGATAGATAGATAGATAGACAGAAGCAGAAATGTGTTCAGACTTTAAAATACAATATTTATAATACTTTAAAAAAGTGGAAAAGAGAATTAACAATTAAGATGAAAATGAAAAAATGAAAAATATTATATCAAATATAAACAATATAATCAAAACAATATAAAATATTCCGGATAATTAAAATAAAGAGTCAAAAATACTACAGGATCCAAACATCTGCACTTTCTCCAATGTACATCGTTGTTTGCAGCCGCTATCGACGCTAGCTTGGCTATTGAAAACTTGTGGGTTTGTGTTAAAATAAATGATATAAGTACAACACTTTATAGTATTATATAACTCATTGTGTTACCTTTAATATGGGACCTCCATTTCTTACATTTGAAATGACATTTAAAGTATGGTGTGGATTTATGTCCACTGACTAACTAACTACCCTAATTACATTCTAATTCATTGATTTAGCGATTGATTAATGAACTGTCTTCGAGGCTCGATCTGTGTCCACACATGCTGCATTTAATCGTGAGAAAAATGGAGCTTAAACCACGATTTAACACTCACATAAATCATCATTAATTTAGCTAATGAGCATAAATGATCCTAATTGGCTTTGAGCTGGTGTGCGCTCTACGTGGATGTTTCATTTGAATGGAGCAAAAGGCAAAATCTCTACTGAATTCATAATGAGATGTTTCTGTATTTGCAGAGGGTTTGTTAACAACCTTTGTTTAAACAAGCTGGAAAGATCTTCCTTTCTTATTTAGCTAGATAGATTGGTGTCATTTGAACAGGGTGTCTACAGATTACTTTTGAAGTTTTAACATTTTATTTTTAAATGCCCAAATCTTCCTACAAATTCAAAATGATTCCAAAAAATACCAACATTTTCCCACAAATGTCCCAAACATTCTAAAAATTCCCATATATTTTCCGACAAACGTCCAATCGTTGGTTCAACATACCCACTTTCCAAAAAAGTCAAAACCTTTCCAAAACAATTCAAAGTTTTCCCCAAAAGTCCCGATTGTCTAAAAATGTTCTGATTAGCTTTATTCAAATGTCTCCAAATGTAAAGTGTCCACATTTTCCAAAAGCCTCTTCACTTTTCAAAATGTCCCTATTTTCCAAAAATGTCCCAAGGTCCCAATTTCTGAAAATTGCCAAATGTCCCAAGAATGTCACATTTTCTAAAGAAAATCCAATAAAGAAAATCCAATAAAGAAAATGTTGCAATTTTCAAAAGTTTCTCCAATATCTAAAAAAAGAATCGAAAAAGAAGATTCATGTTGTATCGGAAATATCCTCCGATGAAAAGAGGACAGCAGTTCTCAGCAAACAGCTCAGTGCTGAAGGAACATTGTGTTTAAATCTGCAGGAGAAAATAATCACATCCTGACCTTGAGGAGGAAACCGAGTAAATCTTTCTCAAAGAGACATGAAACATTACAATTTACACGGCATCGACTCCGAGGAACAAGGACGATATTGCGTGAGCTGCATGAGAAATAAAGTGCAGGAAGCAAGAGGTGTTGTAAAATTAATCAGAGAGGAGTGCAGGGGAACCTGAAGGCAGCACGGCAAGAATCTCTCTGAACTACATTTCTACTGGAACAAAGGAAACGGAGAGCGATGTGAGAAAACTGATCTTAAACCCTTTGATTTTAACACAAATAATAACCTCATTTACTTCGATTGAATCAAGGTGAAAGACTAGATTAAGCGATAAGAAATGAAATAGGAACGTGTGAAAAAAGACTGAAAAATGGTAATATTTCTGTGTTTCTTCTGATATCTTTGCTAAGCACTTTCACTATTTATAATTATATGGAAAAATCTGAGTGTAGGAGGAATTCAATCGATAAAATATCAACATCTCAGGGGGAGATAAATAAAGTCCACCAACACATTGACTTCTTGATCCTTTCTGTCAGTCACAATGAGGTTTGTGGCTCAACGAAGCATAAAAACACAAACAGTTCATACGCAAAACAAGAATATAGTCTGTATATTGTCAAAAAACATCTGTAACGCTCATGATCTCTACGGAGCTTTTTAGCCTTCTTTACATCTCAGTTTTGGTTTCGCCCAATGCTTATTGAACTTTTCAGTTGTTTTTAATCTGATAAATCCACTGTATACTACATTCTCATTAGCAAACCGCACAGAGACACTGTTAATTACCCGATACACCAAAGAACTAGGCCAAACATTTGCACATGAACGCACCGCAAAGACTGAAATGTATGACAAACTATTTTGGTACAACTCATTCAGAAAGGAAAACGGGAAAACCTAGATTTAAGATGTCATGACACACATTTTAAAACATGTCCAAACCACTCTAAGCTCCTTTGATTGGTCGATCCAGCTGAGCTTTTACTAGAAAACGGAGTTAAAACACTGCTGATTTCTAGGAAGGAATAACTTTTCTTAGTTTAGCGCTGAATTTAGTGTTCGAAAGATAAGACGAGGATGAAGATGAAGACTGAGAAGTGACTGCCATCTTGACTTAAAGACGTTTGTTCGTTGTTCTGAGTTTAAGTTTTATCATATTATATTTAAAAGCCGACATTTTCGGACAAATGTCCCAACTTTTATAATTCAAAAAAGTCAAAAAGTCCAATTTTTCCCAAAAAATCAAATGTTCCCAAGGTCCCACTTTTGAAAAATGTCACAACGTTCTCAAAAAGTTTCCCAATCTTCTATTATGTCCCAAATGTTAAAAAAAATGCCCATATATGTTCCGATAAAACGTCCCTCCTTTGCATAAACGTTTTCCCCAGAAGTCCCAATTTAAAAGTTAAGCAGCCAATCAGAGGGGTCCGTTTTGCTTCCTGTTTCGGCGGTGGAAGATGTTGGAGGCGGAGAAAAAGTGCCGGGAAAATTCGACAGACGCTTATCGACTGGGAAAATGTGTTAATGTTGAGAAAATCATTGGGTTTACTAGAGAAACGTGGAGTCACGCTTCAAATATTTACGGTCAGATTTACTTTCGGAGGATTCTTAACAACAATCGCAAACACAGGTAATGAAACCTAGGAGACAAAATAAGTAGGAAGTGGAGCAGTAAGTACATTAAACTTTAAAAAGTTACACTAATGCGCTGATTAACAATTTATCCTGAACGAGATATCACAGGAATTCATTTCTTTGTCAGCAGGAAGAACATATATAAATTAAACCCTTTGGAAATGCAAGACTAATTACTGTTTTCTACTCATTTCTGATTTGCTAATAGAAGAGTTTTCTGCTGCATCACAACCCGAAGGAGTGGCGCTGGATTCATAGATTTTAACATTTAAAATCATCGTCTCAGTATCGGTGATTTCAAAATGCCAACGTCGTCTAAATGTCATGATGCAGCTGGTGTTCAGCGGGAGAAAATCTCAACAGCTGCGGGGAAATTAAAGTCATTATCCGTGACATTCTCCTGACAATGAATAAATAACAGTTTTTTCTGGATGTTAATGCGTTTGTAACCCTCAGGTGGCTGATAGCTGTTTAACGCAGAGAAAGGCTTTAAAGCACCGTGAAATAAGGACTTAATGGATCTGGAGCCTTAGTAAAAACGCTCTTGATGCCAAAGATCATGACATATTACTCTCGAAAATACAGAGATATCTATAACAAGGAATAGTTTACAGGTAATAGAATATTTATTTAGATGGGAGAAAACAATATGTAAGATTTCTAGTAAGATTTAAAGGCATGTAATATGTATTAGCCCCTACATTATTCAGTAAATTCATCTTAAATCAAGTTGTTTGCAGATGATACATTACTTATAACTCAACATCTCTTATCATTACATTTGACTAAAACAAAGACATTTTTTTCGGTAATTGGAAAAAAAGGAATAAAGATATCACAATATCTTTCGATTCCCCCGTTAACAATAGTTCACTTCGCAGAAAATGTCCTCACTTTCAAACGTATCACTTTTTTACTATATGGCCAAATTCCACAAATAACCAAACGTTCCAAATATGAGCCAATCTTCTAAAATATATTCCTCCGTAATGAAATATCCCTACTTTACATAAATGACCTCACTTAAACATTTTTCTCAATTGTTAAATAATGTTCCCTCTTCCCGAAAATGTCAGAAAATATACGAATTTTCCCAAAACTTGCCCCGTTTTCAAATAATTGCCCCAAATTGTTCCTTCTTGGGAGATACATCGTGATTTTGCAGCAATTGAGTATTTTTTCTGCTCATATAATGAAGTCTATCAGCTGCCATGCCAACAAATGGCTCTTCATCCAATTTCTTTTTGATATTTCACTAAAAAACACAAATATCGACCTCATTGCGGAGCTGGTAAATAAGTCGGAGGTTCACCAAAATGATCAAGATTCAGGGTAAATGATCTTAAAGTTGTTGAGGTGTTTCAGAAGACATTTTGAATATGAGGTGCTTCAAATGTGGAACTTTTCACTTTTACAGTGCGGAAATTATTTAACCTGAAAAATCCACTCTGCACATTCCGGAAAAGAGCAAGGAGAATAGGGAGGAAATAAACTGTTTATCAAGTCATGGATAATAAATCTGAAAATCTTAATTATGTAGAAACCAGATTGTTGGAAGTGGATGCATATTTCATCCATGGCCATTCATTAAGTATTTACTGTGAGAGGTGGAAGAAGATTCTGCTGTCATGCAAAGAGAGTTTTTATGAAGGCATGACGGCCTGGATGAAGGAAGAGCTCTTTGTTCAGAAACCACAGCGACAGAAAAGAGACGAAACACGATGGAAACTCAACAATACAGAAACAAACTGCAGATCATTAAAGAATAACTTTTGGAGAGGCATTTTCACTAACAGTGTTTGGATTTTCACTAATGTGTGAATTACTTTCTGGAGGGAGAGAATCAAACTCTGCAGATAAAGGACTGACCCCACTTTCCAAACATTTCCCAATTTCCCAAATCAACCCCAGTTTCCAAACATGTCCAAAAATGTCAAGAACTTCCCAATTGTCCCAAAACATCCCAACTTAACAAGAATATCCCTACCCAACTAAATGTCCCTACCTACCGAAAATATCACACATTTCCCCAAAATATCACAATTTCCCAAGAATATCCGGTTTCCAAAAAAGTCTAAATTCTCCAATAATATCCCGATTTTCCAATAATATCCCAGTTGCTAAAAACATCCCAGTTTTTAAAAATTACTCAACTTAACCAAATTGTCCCAACTTTTAAAAAATGTCTAAACATTAAAAGAACTTCCCAATTGTCCAAAAACATCCCAACTTAACAAGAATATCACAACCCAACTCAAATGTTGCCACTTCCCGAAAATATCCCTACTTTTCCCAAAATATCATAATTTTCCAAGAATATCCAGTTTCCCAAAAATTCCCAATATCAAAAAGATTTCCCTACTTCACAGAAATTCACAAACATTACACAAACATCCCTACTTGAAAAGTTTCCCTACTTTTCCAAAACGTGCCAATTTTCCACGAAATATCCCCAGTTCCTAAAAATATCCCCATTCCCAAAAATGTCCTAACTTTCTAAAAATGTCCAAACATTACAACAACTTCCAAATTGTCCAAAAACATCCCAACTTAACAAACAATATCCCTAACCAACAAAAATGTCCTTACTTTTCCCAAAAAGTCAACATTTTCCAAATATATCCCCAGTTCCTAAAAACTTCCCAGTTTTTAAAAAATTACCCAACTTAACCAACATTTCCCAATTTCCCAAAAATGTCCAAAAACTACAAGAACTTCCCAATTGTCCAAAAACATCCCTGCTTGAAACGTTTTTAAAATGTCCTAATTTGCTTAAAAACGTCCCAATTTCGCCAAAAATATCCCCACTTTCCAATAATGTCCCAATGTTTCTTAAGTATTCACATGTTCCCAAAATAACCCCAGTTCCTTAGAACATCCCGATTACCAAAAATGTCCCAGTTTTCCAAAAAATGACTCTACTTAACCAACATGTCCCAACTTTCTAAAAACGTAACACTTCCCAGAATCCCCACTTTCCCCAAAATGACAACATTTTGCATTGAATGTGTGAATCACTTCCTGATTAGAGCCAGATGATAAAACTCATCAGGCTTTGGGAGGATTGTCGTCAGACGGACGATTACAGATGGAACAACAAGCTGCTGCTCATCTCAACAAAAGAAAAGTGATGCTCAGAAACTGAAAAGGGATTCCAGGTGGCGGAACGTAATAAATTAAAACAGCTGGATATCGAACGTTCATCTGTTTGATGAATTAAAGTGTTTTTTTTAGGAATCGACAGCTGGGAAACTAAACAGGTATTAGTGTGAAACGTGTGGCGGGAATCAATAAATACTGTGACTGATTTATGATGAGAAGTGGAAGAAGAAGTACTCAGATCCTTTGATTAGTACTTAGTCTAACTTTTACTTTGTTGAATGACTGACAGATAACAATCAAGAGAACAGATGGTTAAACTGTAGCAGCGAATCGGCAGAAAGCACAGAGGACAAAGTGTCAAATCAACACGTTTTCTCTTCAACTGGAAACACAAACAAGATGTAAACGAGAAGTCCATGTTTTTCCCTGCAGCTGAAAGCATGCACAGAGAAGAAAGAAGATGATGTTAGATAAAATAATAACAACTTCTCAATTTTCCAAAAACATCGCAACTTCCCGAAAATATCCTGACTTTTCCAAAAATATCACAACTTTCCAAGAATATCCAGTTTCCAAAACGTCCCATTTAAAAAAGAAATGACTCTACTCAACCAAAACTTCCCAACTTTCTAAAAATGGCCAAACATTACAAGAACTTCCCAATTGTTTTATAACAAAATAGTCCCCACAGAAAATGGAAATACTTGAGGACACAGTATGTCCACAAAGTGCATGAGTGAAGTACTTAGATACATTACACCACTGGCTAATGAGCAATACAATAATAACAACTTCTCAATTGTCCAAAACATCCCCACTTCCCGAAAATATCCCGACTTTTCCCAAAATATCACAATTTTCCAATAATATCCAGTTTCCAAAAAAGTCCACACTTTAAAAGATTTCCCTTCTTCACAAACATTTACAAACATTGCAAAAATATCCCTAATTTTCCAAATCGCCCCAATTTTCCCCAAAACTTCCCAGCTTCACAAAAATGTCGTTTGGTTTATAAAACTAATCTACCACTTTTTAAAAAACACGGAGAAGAAGCAGAAAATGGAAACACTTGAGGACAGAGTATGTCCAAATAGAACTTGAGTGAAGTACATAGATACATTACACCACTGGCTAATGAGCAATACAATAAGAACAACTTCCCAATTGTCCAAAATTATCCCCACTTCCCGAAAATATTCCGACTTTTCCCAAAATATCACAATTTTCTAAGAATATCCAGTTTCCAATAAAAGTGCACATTTTAAAAGATTTCCCTTCTTCACAAACATTTACAAACATTGCAAAAATATCCCTTCTTTTCCAAAACGTCCCAATTTTCCCCAAAACTTCACAGTTTAAAAAAAAATGACTCTACTTGACCAACATTTCCCAACTTTCTGAAAATGTCCCCACTTCCTCAAAAATCTTCCCAATTATTTTATAAAAAAAATAGCGCCCACTTTTTAAAAAAACACAGAGAAGAAGCAGAAAATGGAAATGCTTGAGTACACAGTATGTGCAAATAGTACATGAGTGAAGTACATGAGTGAAGTACATGAGTAACTTCCCAAAAATGTACCCAGTTTTCAAAAAATGACTCGACTTTTTCCCAACTTTCTGTAAATGTCCAAACATTACAGGAACTTCCCAATTGTTTCATAAAAAAATATCCCCCACTTTTGAAAGAACATGGAGAAGAAGCAGGAAATGGAGTACACAGAATGTTCAAATAGTACATGAGTGAAGTACTTAGATACATTACACCACTGGCTAATGAGCGATAAATTAATAACAACTTCCTCGTTGGGAAGAAGTTCGGATCTGAATGAAAGTTAGTGTTTTGTGCAGAGAGCGTGATGGAAACCGAAGAGCAGGAAGTGACAGGAAGTGACAGGAAGTGACAGGAAGTGAGAAAAGAGTGATGAATAAATCAGAGCGTGGAGATGTGAGGCTAAATGGAGAAAAGAAACATGTCCGACAGCTCAGCGTTTAGCAGAGCAGCGACTGTCTCTGCAGAATGCATCAAAAATAAAAACACAACATTTGTGTTAGAATCTAAATATAGCGCAGGGTTCGTGCTGGACTACCTTCCAGACATATATACAACTTTGATAAAAACACCAGATATGTTTCATCTATTGGTTTTCCTCCCTCAGACGACTCTCTTAATGTCTCAGAGGGAGTTTTCCTGGCAGGAGGTGTCGACACAGACACACACACACACACACACACACACACACACACACACCATTACTGTTTTTATATCTATTAAACAAACACACATGATACATTTTTCTGGCAGAGGTCTTAGGCTTAACGAGTTTACGAGACATTGCGCGTGTGTGTGTTGTGAGCGTGTGTGTGTGTGTGTTTGTGTGTGTGTGTGTGTGTGTGTGTGTGTGTGTGTGTGTGTGTTCTGCACCATATTAAGTCAATATATTGAAGCCTTTTAAACATTGGAGCAAAGCCAGTGAACATATGGCTAATAGAGAGAATACGTGTGTGTGTGTGTGTGTGTGTGTGTGTGTGTGTGTGTTTTGAAAGGGTGGTATTAAATGGCTCTAACCTCAATAATAAAAGGGTGAATGTATTCTCTGCCAAGTTAAGAGGAAATAGAAAAGCTTACACGACGTGGACAACAATATCAGAGACTGTTTTTCTTATTATTGCTACTTTATACATTTAGAGGATTATTGTAGAAGATTTAAGTAGCAAAAAATGTAAATACTCAAGTGGAAATATTTCTAAATTGTACGTAAGTATAGTACTTATACTTTCCACCACTGTCTAGGCAGGCACCCTTCCACAAAAACACTTGTATTTGTACAATTGTACTGTAAATTAAGCATCTGAGCACACACAGAAGGCTGGAAATTAAGCATCTGAGCACAACAGAAGGCTGGAAATTAAGCATCTGAGCACACACAGAAGGCTGGAAATCACATTTTATTTCCTGTTGAATGAAATGATTTAAGTGTTGTTTCTCCGAGATGTTGCACACGTTAAATCGAGTCCCGATTAAAGCTCGGGTTGTTTAAGGCGTACGTCCTGTAACGAGTTTAAAAATAACTGAAGGTCCAGCGGTGCATGAACGAGGGAGACGTTACAACAACGAGAGGAGAGGTCACATGACATCTGGGATTTAGATGTGTTTGTTGCTTTCTAGGGATGAATCCTTCTATTATATAATACTCCCAAATTGAAATGTGTCCTCACTTTTCACAGATGTCAATATCACAAAAATATACAAATCTTCAGAAAAATGTCCCCCTTTTCGAAGTAGGTTTCATCCATTTCAAAATATGTCCCAAAATGTCCTCAAAATCCCCAAATCCTAATAAAATTAACAAAAAAATCATATAATTCCAAAATATTTCTCAATTTCGAACCTGTCGTCACTTTTTATAAATATGTCCCAACATCTTGGGAATGCTTATACCTCCTACTTTCCTTTCCTACTTGTTTTATCCTTTCCTCATCCCCTACTTCCTATTCTGCTTAATGAATCTCCTTTTCTCATTCTCTACTTCCTCCTTCCTTCTTCCTTCCCCACATCGCATCTTTCCTACCTCCTTCCTTTACTTCCTACCTCTCCTTCCTGCTCCTCTCCATCCTTCTGTCCTTCCTCTCTTGTTATTTCGGCTTTGAAATGCAGCAAACAGATTTGCCCTGATCATTCACTTCTGTCTCCTTTCCTCACTTCCTTTCCTCAAATCACATCACTAATTAGAAAGCTAGGAGATAAAACAGAAAGAGAGAAAAGTCGATATTTGACCACATCTGGTGTGTGTGTGTATGTGTGTGTGGGTGTGTGTATGTGTGTGTGTGTGTGTTACGTGCTCCTCCTTGTTGTATTTTATGTCTCAGGTGCACTGGTCTGCCCGGCTCCGCCTCTGGCCAGTGTGTTCTAATTCCACTCAGCCGGGTTATAAGGAGAGGCTGGAGCGGAAGGATCGGGCGCCTGGCCTCAATGCCGGAAGACACTCTCTTTTGATGGTCTCTCTGCTGCTCTTGAGCTGGAGACCCATTGCTGCTGATGTTTGATGTGTGGCCTGGACGGACGGTAGTCTAGTTTTCGTGGCTTTATTCGTTTCCCATAGAGTTTTTGGTTTGATTTCTGCTTAGGGGAGGGAAGCTCTGGGTCCACGGCCCGTGGTGTGGGGCTCGGGCCCCTCCTTCTTTTTGTTTCTTTTGGCCAGTCCTCCAGACCTCGTTCGTTTGCCGGATGGCTTGTGTGAGTAAACGGCTGTACATCAAATAAATGATCGCCATCAAGTACTTGTTTTTTTGTGTTTTCTTTTATGTTGCGGGTCTCCCCACGAGCCACTACCACGGAGTAGGGGGTGGGTCGTGTGTGTGTGTGTGTGTGTGTGTGTGTGTGTGTGTGTGTGTGTGTGTGTGTGTGTGTGTGTGTGTGTGTGTGTGTGTGTGTGTGTGTGTGTGTGTGTGTGTGGTGTGTGTGTGTGTGTGTGTGTGTGTGTGGTGTGTGTGTGTGTGGTGTGTGTGTGTGGTGTGTGTGTGTGTGTGTGTGTGTGTGTGTGTGACTCAGCGGGGGTTGCATTAAACGGCTCTCTCAGCACAGCAGGACGGCTGCAGGCTCCACAGATATTAAGTATGCATGTAAACGATACATTTGTCACTTTTAGATCAAACACACAAACACACACACATCAAACACACACACATCAAACACACACACAATCTAGTTTAGCAACTTAATTAGCTAAATGAAAAGGCACAAGTCAGCAAAAAAGACAGAACCAGCTGTGTGTTAGCCCGTTAGCGGTTAGCGGTTAGCCACACACACACCATGCAAAGGAAGTGAGGGTTTAAAACATCAAATAAAAAAGGTTTTACAAAACGTGTACATCTTCCAAACCTACGGTGGCCTACAGGATCAAACGAGCGACAAACGAGGCTGAAGACTTTTCTTTTTGCTGCTGCTTTTAATTGAACTATTCATCTCACACTGCACTGTAACTTCAATTTACTCTGTTTATTTGATTATCTTTGCTTTTTAATGACTGTTTTTAAATGCCATTTTCTTAACGTCTTTCATGTAAAGCACTTTGAATGGCCTTGTTTTGAAGGTGCTTTATAAATAAACTTGCCTTACGACGGCCCAACAAATGTCCATGAGGAGAAACAGAAACACACTTAGAGGTGACGTTCTTTAGTGTTTTTACCTAATAATAATTTGAAATATTGCATAACACCCTGTTTTGCCCAAAGCATGACGTGGCGACTTCCTCTAATCCGCTGTGTCATGGATTCAATTCACGGGTGAAGATATTAAAATATGTGATAAAAAAATAATAAAATGAGAAGTGGGTCACCAGCTGCCGACTCGTTACCGCGGAGATTTGGTATTATTGTTTTTTTATTATAAGATAAGAGGGAAATGAAAATTGAATTTATTTTTTTATATCCTCTTT
>CM062286.1:2285777-2310777 GCA_031216635.1 Dissostichus eleginoides
TTTTATTTCCTGACGCTGCGTGAGTTCCCCGACACACCGGGGACACATGTTGATGTATAAAAGACATCACAAAGTGCATTTTGCATGATAGGAGACCTTTAAGGTTTAGGACAGTTGGAAGAATAAAACACACAACTTGAAAACCTATCACTGGTTTCTGATTTTTTTTCTCAGAATTTCGATTTTTATTTTTTATTCTCACTTTCAGATTTCTCCTTGAAATGTTCACTTTTTCTCAGTATTCTGGCATAATTAATGACACATTTCTGACTTCCAATAAAGCTGATACTTTTACATCTTCTGCATTCACACAAATACATGTTTTGTAGTTTCTGCTGCACCAAACTTTTCTTGTGAATGAGAAGCTTCTCAATGAGAAAAAACCAACCATTGACCGGAAAACTAATCTGGGTTTTACTCACACTTTCTGCTGAGATACTTGCTTTCTTATTATCATGTATTGGCGAGTCTCGGTGCTGTATCAATGAAAGCTGTTTACCTGAAGAATATCATTGTGTGTTTTCCAAAGCAGTCACTTACAGTCAGGCTGGTGAAGCCGATGTTATTTCCCAAACAAGTGGCATTCATCCCAAAGCGTCAGCGGGGGGATTTCCTTTCAGTGAGGAGAAGCAGGAGAGGAAACATTACGCCTGTCAGCAGCAGATGTACCATTAAAATGAAGCAAAAGGCCGGTTTCATTCCCATAAAGCTGAACTCATGTTCTGCGATGAACCAAGGAAGGATTCCCAGAGTCTCACGGTTGGGATTAACAGCAATAAGGCGGCATAACAACTTCATCTGGAGGCATTTGGGTGAGGAAAACGAAATAAAAAAGACATAAGGGGAAACAGATGCTAGGAGAATTAGCCTCTTACCTCTTCTTTGTCCTTATCATTGGGTGAAGAAGCACCAAAATCTGTAAAGAAACAGAGATTTCAAAGATGAATTAGTGCTCTTACTCTCTTTCTGGGACCACCTTTCACCGGGCGAGTTACTCTATGTTATGTAATCAGGAAGCAGCTTTATATAAGTGTTGAGGATCAACTTTTGCCAAACAACTACTTAGTCATCCCCTCAAAAAGCTATATTTTAAATAATAAATCCCCTGCACATGAATCCATGGCGACTGACTAACATCTGAGACATCACTGCTGCTGATATTTACCTTTAAATGTGCAGCCGCTGTGTTTTAATCACATCTGATAACATCCTCCCTCATCCATTACATCAAGACAACGGGGAATTAGTTCATATTACTGTGTGTGTGTAGGCTGACACAAAACAGCATCAATGCCTCCACCTACACGTGACTAAAGAAGAGCTACACATATCTCTAACCCCTTATATCTGTGCCAAACTTATAAAAGATGCATGTTTTTGAGAGCTGTCTGCCTCTCTCTGCCTTCACAAACGTTGAGGATTAGCTTCTCCGCGCCACAGAGCTCCCCGCGGTGTGTTTGTGGTGTCTGTCGTGTTCTCTGAAAGTAAATCTCTTTACTCATGTCGGCAGAGCTAAGTACAGCCCGCTTCCCAGCTCTTTAGACAGCCTCAACTTACAGAACATCACGAGTATTTCTCAGCGTTTTACTACGAATATCAAGTCTTACATCTTTCTTAGTGTCGGATATGGTTCTACAGGTCTATGTCCTCACAAGGGCATCAGGACAAAAACCACCAGACTCAGAGACAGTTTAAGAGAACATCCATAACATTCATTTGTTTGCATCTTGCTATCTATATATCCTATTCCATTTACTTGTATATAGACTCTTCTTGCACTATGTCTATTTTATTTGTATTAACTTGCTCATCTCCAAACTTTCTCTTGCACTATTTTATCTGTTTTATTTGTCCTATATATATTCATGTTGCTCTGTTGGAGGAGGACTTACATTTTTCATTGCCATATCTACACTGTAGCTGCCGAGCACATGATGATGAAGCCTTGGATATTTAATTTAGGATGAATATTGGACTTTAATCAAATTTGTGAGGATTTTAGTCGTGCATAATCAGTTTAATCTTTGAAATCCCTTTTAAAAACACACTTCAAATGCTAATTTTCCAGCAATTTTCCACGTTTAGCTCTCGATCCGACAACATTTGGTATCTTAAATATAGGTGCATTTTACTCTGAAAGTAATGTAATCTATGTATCTCTACTCTTATAGAATAACTGAGAATGAAACATGTGACCAAAAAGACAAGATTTATAATCTGAACTTTTTCCGATTTGTTTGAAATGGCATTGCTTTTGGACACTTTCTATGCATCTTTAAACAAACTATGCGTTACTTCCAAGATATCTTCTGGGCCAATCAGATTAAGATAACCTGGAAGCTATCCATCATTCCCTTTTCCAATCACAACACATCCTGACAGGTGCATGTAAACGATATATAAATGCAGAGAAGCAGCAGTCAAGTCCCTTCTTTTTTTTCTCATTTTGTTTGACATTGAGAAATACATGATGTTACTGCAGAGTAGGATACAATGTTTTATAGTTTCCATTTGTCCCTGACCGAATGAGAACAACATACTAAGAGGAATGTGTGCGTCATATTTGACGTAGGAAGGACTACAGGGAGATGTGCAGGAAAACGACATTAAATGATAAAAACACATTTCCCTCTGCAGCTGCACACATCAAGGAGGATTAATATATGTGTGGTGCTACTCTAGAGAGTGTACTTTAAGTAGTATTGTGAATATATATATATATCTATTTTACGATATAGTTATTTGATTGAATCACTTAAAGAGCAACTTGCAGGTTAGAGACACCAGTGAATAAATGTGTAGGAAAATGATGAATACACTAGATTTTCAAAAAAATATACAGAAATATACACTACATTGACATCTGGCGTCGTTTTAGTAAGACATTTTCACTTCCGCATAAAAAAGCCTCCGCACGTGACCTCCCGCGTGTGACGTAACATGGGGGAGAGCGGCCGGTCTAACGTATGAATAAACATGGTTCACAATGCTAGTTTTGACACAGAAGAGGTTGAAAATATATATTCGAATGCATATGATTATAATTATGAGCCTGCTATGCGTCCAAGAGACCAGGAGCAGCCAAGGATTAGAAAAAATAACGGCCATCGGAGAGAAATGGAGCTTTGGTGTGTGGAGAACCAGTGGAGAACAGAGCAGCTGTCTTGGTGAGTGACCGGCGTTAGCTACATTTAATGTTAGCTAACGTCAGTCACATCACAACATTGTAAAGTTAACAATCATATATCAGGCTATAACTAAAGTAGTATTGATAATATAGTAACGTTACTGGCAGGACTGTTGATACTGATCCATAACAGAAACTAATGCGCAAGTATCAGCCGTATCTCACGTATCTCACGTTACCTAATGCAACTCCACACTACTCTTACGGTGCTGTGTACCGGAGGGGAGACGCGAGATACGGCTGATACTTGACGATCTGGCGAGGAAGGTTGTGGAGCCTCCGTTGATATGCCGTTGTAAATGGCTTGATGGAAAGCAGGTGTGTAGTCGGGGAGGGTGCACAGCTGATTGCAGCAGGTGAGTGGAGGTTGAGCCAGGAGCCAGGAGTGACAGCCACCACGCCCACACAAACAACACAGACAGGGGGAAACAAACACAAAGTAGACGGCTGGAGCAGTACAGCCACCACAGCGTTACCTAATGCAACTCCACACTACGTCTTACGGTGCTGTGTACCGGAGAGAGAGAGAGAGAGAGCAGCGAAGGGGGGAGAGAGATGTAATACGGTTTTCTGCTAAAGCTGTGGAGAGTATGTGCTGCAGGGAGGTGGATGCACAACGCACCCAGGAACGAAAGCTCTGTGGACTCGATGTCCTGACAGGCTGGAGTTTGTGCAACCTGCACGAACTCCAGCTCACCATGATTACAAATGGTGAAATGCAATGTAAAATTACCGAAAAAATACCAGCTCACTAAATCACAAACGCTCAAACCAACTACAAACTACTACCGCGGATTGGACAGAGAACGAGTCCGAGAAAGTTGCTCCCCCATGTGACGTAATATGACGCGTTTGACGTATGACGTTAAAAAAAAGCAGTTTTTAGTAGCAGAGCTCAAAACGGCTCCTTTTCTTCTGAATTCCTGCCCTTATGTCTTGTAAAACATATCAAATCCTGCATTAACATTTGTAATTGTAATTTTCAGGCAAGGTTGAGCATAAATGTAGTAAAAAAAAAACCTGCAAGTTGCTCTTTAATCCTTGAATCACCAGCAGAACATTTAACATGCGCGTCAATGGGCAAGGCATCGGAGTTTTTATCACTTAAAGACACGTTTGGGCCGGATCTCTATGTCAATTTGATATGATGAAGGCATCGAGACAACGCTGACTAATTTAGCTGAAATCATGTACAATTATTTGAAAAGAGTGAATATTATGGGATTCAGAGCAGGTTTAAGATATTTTTACAGGAGATTTTAAAGACCCCTAAGTGATGATATCATGAACATTCTGTCGCATACACAGCCATTGGAAAATCTGAAACGCTCGGAAAATCTCACAAAATTCAATCTGTGATTTTAGGGAAACCGTTCAATCTATTAAAAAACATTTTAGAGCAATAAAGCTGAGAGTCTGGAGAGCCGGTAAAACTTTTGATCTTTTTTCTCCGTTGAAGAATGGCGATTCTGTATGACAGCAAAGTTGGATGATTTTCGGTTCTTCTGGTCATGTCGATTTCCCATTCATTCCTTTGGGAGTGAGCGGCACACGTTTAGCTGGAAGATGGAGAATATAATAAGGAAGATTAAATGATGTGTGGGCTGACAGTCACACAACTACTAACTAACTAACTAACTAACTAACTGACTGACTGACTGACTAACTAAGTAACTAACTAGCTAACCAACCAACCTACTTACTAAGTAACTAACTAACTAACTTACTAACTAACTAACTTACTAACTAACAAACTAACTAACTAACCAACCTACTTACTAACTAAGTAACTAAGTAACTAACTAACTTACTAACTAACTTACTAACTAGCGTACTTACTAACTAAGTAACTTACTAACTAACTTACTAACTAACTAACTTACTAACTAACTAACTTACTAACTAGCGTACTTACTAACTAAGTAACTAACTAACTAACTAACTTACTAACTAACGTACTTACTAACTAACTAACTAACTAACTTACTAACTAACTTACTAACTAACTAACTAACTTACTAACTAACTAACTTACTAACTAACTAACTCACTAACTAGCGTACTTACTAACTAAGTAACTAACTAACTAACTAACTTACTAACTAACGTACTTACTAACTAACTAACTTACTAACTAACTAACTTACTAACTAGCGTACTTACTAACTAAGTAACTAACTAACTAACTAACTTACTAACTAACGTACTTACTAACTAACTTACTAACTAACGTACTTACTAACTAACTAACTTACTAACTAATGTACTTAATAACTAAGTAACTTACTAACTAACTAACTAACTGACTAACTAACTAACTAACTAACTTACTAACTAACTAACTAACTAACTGACTGACTGACTGACTGACTAACAAACAAACTAACTAAGTAACTAACTAACTAACAAACGTACTTACTAACTAACTTACTAACTAACTGACTGACTGACTGACTGACTAACAAACAAACTAAGTAACTAACTAACTAACTAACAAACGTACTTACTAACTAACTAACTAACAAACGTACTTACTAACTAAGTAACTTACTAACTAACTAACTTACTAACTAACTAACTTACTAACTAACGTACTTACTAACTAACTAACTTACTAACTAACTAACTAACTTACTAACTAACTAACTAACTAACTTACTAACTAACTAACTTACTAACTAACTAACTAACTTACTTACTAACTAACTAACTTACTAACTAACTAACTTACTAACTAACTAACTAACTTACTAACTAACTAACTAACTAACTTACTAACTAACTAACTAACTAACTTACTTACTAACTAACTAACTTACTTACTTACTAACTAACTAACTAACTAACTGACTAACTAACTAACTAACTAACTTACTAACTAACTTACTAACTAACTAACTAACTAACTAACTTACTAACTAACTAACTGACTGACTAACTAACTTACTAAATAACTAACTAACTAACTAACTTACTAACTAACTAACTAACTAACTTACTAACTAACTAACTAACTTACTTACTAACTAACTAACTTACTAACTAACTAACTAACTTACTAACTAACTAACTAACTTACTAACTAACTAACTTACTAACTAACTTACTAACTAACTAACTAACTAACTTACTAACTAACTAACTAACTTACTAACTAACTTACTAACTAACTAACTTACTAACTAACTAACTAACTTACTAACTAACTAACTTACTAACTAACGTACGTACTTACTAACCAACTCACTTACTAAGTAACTTACTTAATTAATGTACTAACTAACTAACTAACTAACTTACTAACTAACTTACTAACTAACGTACGTACTTACTAACCAACTCACTTACTAAGTAACTTACTTAATTAATGTACTAACTAACTAACTAACTAGCCAACTAACTAACTTACTAACTAACTTACTAACTAACTAACTAACTTACTAACTAACTAACTAACTAACTTACTAACTAACTTACTAACTAACTAACTTACTAACTAACTAACTAACTTACTAACTAACTAACTTACTAACTAACGTACATACTTACTAACCAACTCACTTACTAAGTAACTTACTTAATTAATGTACTAACTAACTAACTTACTAACTAACTAACTAACTAACTTACTAACTAACTAACTTACTAACTAACTAACTTACTAACTAACTAACTAACTTACTAACTAACTAACTTACTAACTAACGTACGTACTTACTAACCAACTCACTTACTAAGTAACTTACTTAATTAATGTACTAACTAACTAACTAACTAGCCAACTAACCATCTTACTTACTAACTTACTTACTTACTAAGTAACTAACAAACTAACTAACCAACTAACAAGCGGCCCGTGCTGCATGTTAGCACGTTAGCATGCTAAAGGAATCATGCCTTATCTGTGCATGGAGCTAAATGCTAACGCGATTGTTCTAAAATAAAACAATGCAAAGTCTTCTCAGATTAGGGAATCTGCCTCTATGTTCAATGGATCCAACAGATTCCTCCTGTTATGCTGTAATCTAGTTAATGAGGCTCTGGTGTTTTAATCTTGTTGCTTCAAGTTTAACTTCTGAAATGAGGGCTGTGAGGAGGATATTCCCTCCGCTGAAAACTTCATCTTTAAATCCTTTTAATGAGGGTTTTCTGTCCTGTAGTGGCATCTTTTCATCAGATCCCAGCATGTCTTTGAATATCGTCTGAAAAACAATAGCAGCAGGGAGTCTGGTTTGGGTCATCTCTGACCTCCTGAACACAGAGACGAGGACGAATAAAACGAATTTCCACCACTAGAAACACTTTGAAAAGGGAACTTTGTTTCCTTTTTGACACTTTAGGAGTTATTGGGTGTGTGATTTCAGAGGCCAAAGTCTCTCACACTGCCCAGCAGGACAAGAAAGACAACCATCTAAGGAGAAAATCCCAATTACACAGGATTTGTATTTAAAATGTGTCAAAGACTTAAGCAGGGTTGAAGCTCGCACCAAAATATATCTTAATCCTACATTTATATCTGAAGTTTGCCAATGGCTTCTCCTGATGACACCAAATGTGGTTCTTACAATCAGTTTTGTACGCAAGACAAACTAAAAGTGGTCCAAAACTAATATTATGATGCTATATCTTTGGCTCTTTACTTGCTGTAACAATGTAAATGTCCCCTTTGTGGGACGCATTAAGGTATTCTGATTCTGATGCAATCTTCTATACCTGCTTTGGTATTGTGACAGTTGGGGAAAAACTAAACTGGATTAAACAGGATACTTAAGTATTGGATATTTAGAAGTACTTTTACTCATATCAAATCAGACGTAGGGAACAAAGGACTCTGGGAACATTGGTTTAAAACTTTAAAACTTGGACCGCTTTAATGGGTTCTCAAGGACACATTTTACGAGATTTATTTCATCTTTTATTCTCTCCCACTCTGAGAGAATAACCCATGCTAATGCCATATGCAGGATGAGAGCATGAAACTGGACTCAGGTACCATTGATTTCCCAGAGGGAGCATTAAAATTTCATCCTTGTAACTGTGACTTTCCCAATGTGTCGCCTGCAAATTACGACCTTCCTCTGGTTTTCCATCTGCACACCCTTCATCTCGTGGTCGGATAATAATCCCAGCAGCTCATCCTGCTCTTTCATCACCTCCTCCAGCATAATTTCTCCTCCCTGTCTTTTCAATATTCCCAACTTTACTCATCACTGTCAATTCTCCTCGAAATCCGTCATTGTTCCTGTCATTTTCCCCACCTCCTCCCTTATTACTGTCCTCTTGGATTCCCCATGTTTCCCTTATTCCGTCTCTTCCCTCCATCATTATGTCGATGTTAACTCTCACTTCCATCCATTCATCGCTGCCTTTGCCAGCTAAATGATCGGTGACACATGAAAATTACAGATGAACCCGTCTCCAGGCTGTCAGATCAGGTGCATATGTACGGTATAAAAAATATATATGCATATGTTCTGTGTATGTGTGCGCATTTGTCAGAATTACAGTTTGTCATTTGTGGAATTAACAGCATCGAGGCGGAAAGTGTCCTGAGGAAAAAGCAGAAGTGTGACTCACAGCTGATGTGTCGCATAAAGAAGTGCTGTAAACTGTGAAATCCTCAGTGTGTGTGTGTGTGTGTGTGTGTGTGTGTGTTCCCATCCCCCATTTATTTCTCTCTTCAACCAACAGCAATGTAGGGAACCAACAACATTTCTTTTTCTGACGGGTTTTTTACCAATTTTCTTACCAAGGGGATTTTAAGTAATAAAGAAAACCCCTCTTTTGCTAATTATTCTGCTTTTAGTTTTTCCTGTCCAAGCTCTTTGGTTTGTCAGTATGGACCATGTTAATAATATATATTTTAAATACTTTCTGTTTAGTGTCTGGGGCAACATTTTGTAAAAAAAAACACAAAAACAAGGATTATTTTGTTCAAATTGTTCATATTTTTTTCAACACCAAATTCCTCTAAATCCTACAAAAGAATTTATTTGTAGCTCACGGTTACCAATAATTCCTCCAAAGTACTTAAAAATGTGTATGCACTTCCTGTTTGTATCCAAAATCAACCAAATGTGGTGCTATTTTGGCATTGATAAATTGTTCAAAAGGCCGAATCTGACACGTCGATTCATAACATCCTGAGAGCTTTGGTGGAAATCAGGTTTTTGTAAAAAGAGAGTGCTTCCCTGGTTTCATTCTTATAAAACATTGTGAGCTTTAAACACATGTTAATCTGGATTTACTGACGCTTTTGCTCACTCTCAGGTATTTCTCTCTTTGGTTCCAAGGTTTTTTGGGTTCTTTGGATCCCGGTGTTCTTGCTTGCTAGTCCAGTTTGTATTTATGTATTTCGTTCCCTCTCTTTTTATCTGGTTTGCCTGCTGCTCTACTTGCTGAGTAACCTGCATTAACCCGGAGGCTCTTTCATGGCTTCAGAGCAGCGGAGGGAAATATTGATGTGTGGGCATCGACTCCAAACATGAAAGACACTTTTCTCTAATCGCCGCCAAGCTGACTGTTCCTCCTTTCAGTTTTTCAGCTGAGATCTACAGCTCTCCATCTCCACATCATGAGTGTTTCTGAGAGCACACTGTGGATTACATTAAAGAGTTTTCCTTCTTTAACCCTCAGGGGAAATACAGAAAAAGCTCTGATATATACCAGATCACGTAAAATGCATAATAAATACATGATTTATGTGAATAAAAACAGATGATTTCTGCTGTCCGGGGGAAAGATGAAGTAGATCTCATCAGAAGGAGCCCAGAGTCCATAAAACAGCTAACAACCATTACCATATTTTGGAGGATTACAGTTTCAATTTGTCTGAAAACAGAGATCCATTTTATTCATTTGCTCCTTGCAAACTTTAGCACAAACAAGCCAAAAAATGGAAGTATATTTGCATGTTGCAACAGAAACTTGGTGGCGTTAAAAGTAAAGACAGAGCATAACAAAAGTTATCTGGGTTCATCCTCTGGGGAACATGATGCATCCAACTGTTGATCAAAGTTTGTTAACCAATACACAAATGTCAATCTTATGGCGTTGAATCAAAAGTCAATGGGAAACCGGTCTTTGGGATATCTTCTGGGCAACTTGAACCAAATTGTATAAGAATGCATCTAATAGTTGATCCAATAATGTATCCTAAAACTGCAAATATCAACCTCATGGTGGCGTTAGATTAAAGTCAAAGCTTCTCTAAAGTTATTGAGATTCATCCTCTGAGGAACAAGAGTGTCCGAACAGAATTGTATGAGAATGCATCCAATTCTTGATATCAATATGTTAATACAACCAATATTAACCTCATGGTGGCATTAGAGGTAAAGACAGAGCATAACAAAAAGTTATGGGGTTCATCCTCTGGGGAACATGATAAATCCAATTGTTGATCAAAGTTCGTAAACCAATACCACAAATGTCAACCTTATGGTTGCGTTGAAGGAACATTCAAAGGATTACCAGAGTCATTGGGATTTATCTTCAGGTGGAAATTAATGTCTAAACCAAACTGTATGAAAATGCATCCAGAAGTTTGCCAAATATGTGACTTATACCGAAAAAGTCAACATCGGGGACGCGTTAGATTAAAGTCAAAGCTTCACTAAAGTTATTGAGATTTATCCTCTGGGGAACATGAATAGCTGAACCAGATTTTATGGAAATGCATCCAATTGTTGATCCAAGAACGTTATTAAAAACTGCAAATATCATCCTCATGTGGCGTCAGAGGTGAAATCAGACGATCACCAAAGTAGTGGGGAATCATCCTCTAGGGAACATGAATTTCTGAACCAAATGTGAGGATAATGTATCCAGAAGTTGTCTTAATATGAAACCTTATAACACAAATGTCAACCTCATGGTGGCGTTAGATTAAAGTCAAAGCTTCACTAAAGTTATTGAGATTTATCCTCTGGGGAACAAGAGTGGTTGAACCAGATTTTTGGCAATGCATCCAATTGTTGATCCAAGAATGTCAACTTAAAACTGCAAATATCAAGTCAGATGATCACCAAAGTTGTTGGGAATCATCCTCTGGGGAACATGAATGGCTTAACCAGATTTTATGACAATGCATCCAATTATTGATCGAAGAATGTCAACTTAAAACTTCAAATATCAACCTCAGGGTGGCGTTAGAGGTAAAGATAGATGATGACAAAACGTATTGGGGATTATCCTCTTGCGATCATGAATATCTCAACATAATGTCATTGCAATGCATGTTTTTCTCAATAATGGATGGACATTTGCCTTCCCCAGCTTCCTTTGCATTGCTTAAAAAACCATGTATATTCATGGCGATCTTCTCTATCTTTGTTCAGTATGTAGATCTCGACAAAGAAACATTAATCTTGTTATTGAAAGTTGTCGCAGTACGTAAAGACACAGATTAACGACATGCATATGAAGAGTCCAGCCTCTCTTTTCTCTGCACAGAGACTAACATATGGCAGAAGATTGTCCATGTTTCACCTGATCAGCGTCCTGTATACAGCCTCAGTGTTTGCCACGCTCCAGCGACTCAGCAGTTACTCAGAGTGTCTGCAGATGAATGATTGCTCGGATGGATGACTGTGCAGTTTGGCATCAGGAAGCATGTTCTGCTGCAGGCTTTCTGTTCATCAGTCTGACGGTTCATGGATTCAAGGATTCAATGCTTTTATTGTCATTCGTACATACTGTAGCTACAGTGTGGTTATGTCGATGCAAATCTGAGGTCACAGACTCGTCCAACAGTGCAACACAATAAAACAGAGGTGGCAAGTGTGGTGGAAATTCCACACTTAATCACCTTCTGGTAAGAACAGAACAAATATACAAGCTGAAACCAAAGTTGTGTTATTTAATAAAGAGTAATAGCATTTAACAGAATCTATTTCCAGCTGGAAGGACGTTAATCTGCACCACTGATGTAGGACAAGAATCTGACCCTGTTACACAGAAAAGCACTGTCATGAATACAGAGGAGCAGGAAACAAAAGGGACATAAGACAGGTAACATCCGTATGAAAATTTGCCTGACAATGTTCCTCCTGTTTGTCGAATGCAAGAGAACAGAATGTTTCCAGTCTTTTGTATTAAAGGTGTGATGAAGCCTGGGAATAACAGCCCTAGTTGAAATTAGGTCTGATACATTCAAACTGCGGGGAAATAAAACCAGAGAAGGAAGTGTATATATACTTCAATGAGACTTAATGATACATTTACTACAACAGCAATGAGTGAAATACAGACGAAGCATTCATGCTGATTTGCTGCCGTCTAAGACGAATGCCTGGTGTCGTTCAGCCGACGCAGCTTGTTTTGTACCGGTTTAATATATGACAGATCACACACTGATGGAAACGCTGCCGATAAAAAGGAAGCATCTGTTGTGGTGCTGCTCGGTCTGAAGATGTATATGATTAGGAATGTATGGATGAACGCATGGGTGGCTTTATGTTCACATGAGGAAAGCGGATAAGTTAGGACGCGCTGATGGATGATGGATGATGCTCGGGTTATAAGGTTTCATGTCAGGCGCATGGAGGGGAAGATATAGGATGGGTTTCACCGGGACATGGATTCAAGCTGACATGAGATTTGTAACAATTCAGTAATCTAGCATATTTTTAAACCACAATAATCTCAAACTAGATGGGAAATCTGCAGTAAAAGTTTGACAAGGTAATACCACACTGTAAAAACTGTTGCTTTGGTAAAACTTAAAAAATATGTGTCAAGTGGTTCCAAGCAATTTTAATGAGTTCTTAAAACATGTTCTCATTGTTGCTTAAGTGTTACTGTTTAAACGCACATTGAAAAAAAAACTAATTCAGGGCAAGTAAATGACATAAAAAAATTGAGTTTTGTTGACTTCACCATCGGAACTGTTTTTACAGTGCACTCTCACATCCTTTAAACTGCTTTCATTCTTTAATATCCCATCAAATATTAGGTAATAATGTTGAACATTATCATGTAAATAAAGGACAGTGAAGACCCAGAATGAGTTATCACAGTGGCCCAGCGACATACAAAAACCAAGATGCAGAATACCAACAACCCAAGAAATAAGAAGGTGATGGCCTAAAACCAAGATTTAGATGATGGCCAAAAACCAAGGATGGCAATAGTGAATTACGTAGACGTTGAGAGCTAAAAAACAAGGCAGAGTTGCCCAAAAACTAAGATGGTGACATGCATAATTCAAGCGATGCACCAATAACCACTGGATGTTGTAAAACCAGTGTTTTCAAGTAAGGATGATCTTTAATCTGTTGTTGTTGTTGAGACTTACATTTGTGCTTTTTTCCCATGAAAGATTGCTAAATGCGAAAATGAGAAATGGATTCTTCTCAGGGTTTCAAACAGTTTAGCAATTTCACCATTCTCTCTTTGCTTTCACGGCTAACAGGGTTGAACACACTGATGCTATTAAACATTTATGAGAGGAGCTTTTAGCTCAGATGCCAAAAACCAAGACATCGAGGTTCAGGAACTAAGATGCGATTACCAACAACCAAGATAGTGATGACCCAAAATCAAGAAGGCGATAAAAACAGAAACCAGGACTCCAATGGCCAAAAGCAAGATGGCCAAAGATGTTGATGGCAAAAACCCAATATGGTAATGGTTTAAAAAAAGACAAGATGGAGATGGTCTAAAACCAAGACAGAGACCTGACCTTTGTTTCTTTCATGTGTCGACAAAATTCTCCTTTTCCTGAAGCTAAATAAAGTCTTTAAAAAAAGCCTCTCTGTAGAATGCTTCGTAACGGAGCAGAAATGTGACCGTTCTTCCGGAGAAATTCATGGAAAGTGTAAAATAATTCAAATAAATAACCGTACAAATATGAAGAAAAATCTTAAAAATATAAAATCAAATACATTTGGAAAGAATCTGAAAATATGTGAAAAAATATCATAAAATAATTTTAAAATGTGTGAAAAATCACAACATTTGAGGAAAAACTGGGATTCATAAGTGAAAATTCCAGCCTGACCTCCTCCAAAAAACGATCAAATAGGTCGATTGTTCAGCAGCTTATTACGACCCATAGTCACGTTTTAAAGTGTAGCACCTCTAGTGGTCGTGTAAGAAACAACATGCTCCCGTTGACTGCAAACGCTCCGGAGGGTCGTTTATTCACAAATAACCCTCTCTGGAAAATCCTAAATTGTCGGATAGTTTGGCCATAAAATGCTTTTTGATTCGATTTCTAGCGAGAAGTGTATGTACTTTTAAAATCTACGTCCAGTGGATGTGTAGCATCTATAGTTTGATAGATATTACGAAGATGATTTGAGGTCCCTCCAGGAGAACGTGTATATGCGGCAGCTTCCATGTAAAGTTGGCGTCAACCCTCACGGGGTGAAAACAGTATTTCCGGTCTAGAAGTTTTCATAATAAAACCGGAAGTATTCCCCACTGTCAAATGATTACACAGTGATATCTGCATTACTCATCCACTAAAAAACATCAGTGTATCCTTGTTAATTACACAATATTGATTGGTTTAGATTGTGTACAATGCTTTTGTGTTTTTAACCTTCCATTCGGAGAAACAAATCGTTTTTTCGGAGTTTAGACACTACAGAGTTTCCGAAGACACTACACTACCCATAATCCTCAGCTATCGTTTGAGACTACAACATCCGCCTTGCTTTACAAACCCTGTGATTAGTCCTCAAGCTCTGTGATTGGATGTTGGAGTGGCAGTGCGACAAGGTTACGCCGAGCGTCAAACAGCTCTTTGAAATGGAATGGAACCACGGCAGAATATCCAAAACTGGACTCGAACGGGTCCAGCCCCCCCCCCCCAACCCGTCCCCAGAACTACACATGCTGGCTATTGTGTTTTGCAACATGTTCTATGGCACGTCTCTACTGGGAATTGTAGTTTTAAAAGACATTTTCGTATTTCCCATAATTAGAAGTTGCCAGTATTAAACTGTGTACACCCCTGGAGGTTTAGGGGATATGAAACACATTGGTGTTATCAAATTTAAAACATATAATTAATAAATGGGTGAAAATTGCTTGTGTCCATAATGGGCAGCATTAATATACCCACATGACAGCTAAGGTCAGAAGAGCTTTATTTAACAGCTGGTCTTATGTCTGTGACCCCTCCTGTTGTTCATTGATAAGCCTGAAACATGCACCTGTCAAGGTTCAGAGGCACATTTTGCAAATATGGCATTAGCCATCGATCATCTTAAGATAAGATAAGATAAGATAAGATAAGATAAGAGATACTTTATTGATCCCAAGTTGGGAAATGTTTTTGTTACAGCAGCATGTACTACTTTGTTCTACTCCACTACAATTCAGAGGTTAACCTGGTATTTTTACTCCACTACATTTATTTTAGTTACTTTGCAGATTCTGATTAATGATGTGAAATATAAACAACCCTTAAATCAGACTTTAGTTACACCTGAGTAAAATTCAGGGAAGGTGATTGTCAAGTGCCAAAATAAACTATGCAATATATTAGACGTTAAGTACTTTGTCAGACTTAATATTTATCTTGATACCCCCAAATTTTTTCTTATTCAAAAGAAGACCTTAACTTAAAGTATTCTTTAATGTTTAAATAAAGCCTTATTAGTTTGTCTGTTTTGCACATCCTCCTTAATATCTTTGGACGTCCTCCACAGCTGTTTTATTGTAGAGATCACTACAGTATCTTCTTGATATTTTCTATTCTATATTTCTATCATTGACCTTCTACTTTCCCCCTATTTTGTATGTAGGCTACTCTTAATATTTAAATGTTTTCATCAAATATAACATATTCAACAACAAAATTCAATAACGTGCTTTAACCACTAGGCGGTGCGGGTTAAAAAACCAGTGGTCTAGTTATAAACATAATAATATCAAACATAATATACTATTAACTTTATTGTGAAATTAAAACAGAACGGTAAAGAAAAATACAGTTTCAGTCTCTCGATTTGAAGCTTATGCATTGTACCATGAACCTGTATAGACCTGTAACAGTCAACTGCATGAGGAGTTGGAAAGGTAGTTTCTGAAGATGTTACAAATAACACACAGCATACAATGCCATAATAACTTTGTATTATTAGTGTAGGACACTTATGTATGTATAACATCTGAAGATGTGTAGTTTTATTCATGTTTTCACATAATTGTACAGGATATTGCTATAATATTTCTATAGAACTACAATATGTGAAATATTATAGCTGATAATGTATATATATATATATATATATATATATGATATATAGTAATATATCAGATATTAATGTGTATACACATAAATATCTGATATCTGATATCTGATATCTGATCCTTTCTGATCCTTTCTGATCCTTTCTGTCTGATTTGTAAAACATCACAGACAGAAAGGTATATCCGTCATTTAATGGTAAGCTATTGAAATTCTGATTCCATAGATGTGTCTCCCATCACCCAAAACCCCTGACTATTCTCTCAACTCAGTATTTACTTTCTTATATTCAAAGAAAATCAGTAATATCTTTAAAAACTACAAGTCCCTTTCTATCAGCTGTGCACCGTTATCTACCAATTGGATCAAATATAAAAGTCAGCCGAATTAGTGTTGATACTGCAAGGAGACGTATTGTGTGAAGAGAAATGTAAGATGTTTTTTAATTGCTGATATATTTATGATCCACGTCACGTATTCAGTTTCGGCGGCAGTTCTTCCAGTTTGTCCAGAAGTCTTCTAATCAGGGCTCTATAAATAAATAACTACGGCAGATGTGTAATATGTAATGCAGCCGAACCGTGTATTACGATGCCGTGATGTGATGACTTCCAAAGAGAAAAGCAAGCACACTCGGAATAAAGTATTATTATTTTTTTTTTTTTAAAGTTTTCGGATTTCATATCGCATAAACACCATATCCCAACGTGCATTGCGGCTAAAACATCCAATCACCGAACTTCAACGGTAGCTGAGGATTATGGGTAGGGAGATGTTTTAGCCTATCAAATCAAAACCTCTGAAAAAAGAAATGTGTCTCTCAGAATCGAAAGGGAAAAACACAAAAGCATTGTACACAATTTAAACCAATTAATGTCGTGTAATTAACAATTAACAAGGATAAACGGGTGTTTTTAGTGGATGAGTACTGCAGATATAGCTTTGAAATCATTTGACAGTGGGGGGAATACGGTTTTATTATGAAAACATCGAGACCGTGTTGACGCTAACTTTACATGACGCTGCTGTTACACGTTCTCCTGGCGTCTCTCCTCTCCTCATCTTCGTAAGATCTATCAAACTATAGATCCTACACATCCACTGGACGTGGATTCTGAAAGTACAATACATACTTCTCGCTAGAAATCTAATCAAAAAGCATTTTAATGGCCAATCCTACAATTTAGGATTTTCCAGAGAGGGTTATTTGTGAATATACGACCCTCCGGAGCGTTTGCAATCAACGGGAGCACTAGAGGTCGAAACTTTAAAACGTGATTGAACAATCGACCTATTTGGTCGTATGAGTTGGAGGACTTGTTGGAAAATTGCCAAACCCAAACAATGCACCAATAACCACTGGATGTTGGTTTAAGACCAGTGTTTTCAAGTCAGGATTATCTTTAATCTGTTGTTGTTGAGACTTAAATTGGCACCTTCTCGCCATCACAGCAACCAGACGGCTAATCTATGACATTTAGTGACAAAAATAACCTTTTCTGATCAATTCTAGACTGCAAAGGGGAAATTGATTCTTCTCAGGGTTTCAAACAGTTTAGTAATTTCACTATCGATGTTTTTTCAAAGCCGACCTTCTCTCTTTTCTTTTCACGGCTAACGGGGTCGAACACGCTGTTGCAATAATATATTTATAAGAGGAGCTTTTAGCACAGGTGAAACAGGAGAAACAGAGAGGGAGGAGGGGGAAACAAGACAGTGAAAAGCTGTTATCTTGAGAAGAGACGAAAGGAGGCAACGAAAGCCAAGATGTCCTTTATCACTGAGAAACCGGGCAGGTGTGTTTCCTGTCATTTACAGGATGTGAACGATGCAACACACTCATCTGCATCCGTCAGTGTCGGAGCAAATTGGTGTTTTCTGGGCAAGTTTCTCGGCTGGTCTGATGCCACCAGCTTTATTTTGTGTGTGTGTGTGTGTGTGTGTGTGTGTGTGTGTGTGTGTGTGTGTGTGTGTGGGCTTTGATTGCCATTTGAAAGCATTGTTGTGTCTCCTACTTGTACATGTTGGCACACTTGCTGCTCTTACATAACGTCCTCCCGGAGCTCAGAGACAAAAACTTCCAATGTGGCCGTGAGTCTGGAGAAATAATGAAGAGGAAATGATCCAACAAGATGCATTCTGTTGTTTGTCTGCGGCTCGGTCTGTTTGTGCAAATTACTGTTTTATTAACGCTTGTATCTACAAGATGCAGCCAGCATGCTGGATTACAGAGGCTCATATGTATTAATATTGTGGAACCACTTTATATTTCAGTAGGTCGGATAATTTCCCGAATAGAAAAGCAGAAACATATTTATGTCTAGCAGATTTTTTTATATAATAAGAGCAGTAACAATACTCTTCTGCCTTTTTGTAGTTTGTTTCTCTTTAATCCTAAATTGACTAAGTGATGTTTGCAGACATAAATACATTTTAATTAAAGCACTTACCGTGTAGAAACTGGCTGCTCTTGGTCTGCTGTCCTCCCTTCTGATTGGTTGTGGTCCCATCTGCAGCCAAGAAAGAAAAACACATCATTCAGTTAAAATAACTGAACAATTGCCTTTTTTACAGTTTTTATTATTCAAAAATGATGCCACAACTGATCAATAAACATTAGGCAGTAAGGGACGATAAGACACAAAATGTGACTAAGTGGTGTTGTTGTGCAATGCGTTTCTATATTCTTTCCACCCTTGTGTGTCTTCTGGTTCAGAAAATAACAAATTGACGACCAATTAAAGGTTTTAGACCACAGTCTAGAAACCAAATGGCAAAGTCCACTTCTTCTCTGATGTCTCTACGAAACAACCAAGGTGGCAATGGACCGAAACAAAGATGGTGGCGACCAAAAAACAAGATGGCAATGTCCGAAAACCATGATAGCCACAGCCAACAAAAACTATAAGGCGAGGGTCCTCAAAGAAGATGATGATTGCCAAAAACAAAGATGGCGATGGACCTAAACAAAGATGGTGGTGACCAATAAACAAGATGTCCACAACATAAAATAAGACAGCAACGGTAAAACCAAGATGATACTGGCCAGAAACTTTGATAGCAATGGCTTAAAATCTAGATTGCGATATCATAAAACCATGACACTAATGGCCTGAAACCCAATATGGAAATGACCGAAAACTTGGCCATGGTTTAAAAAAACAAGATAGAGATTGCCTGAAACCAAGATTAAAAAAAGGGCCAAAAGACGTTGATGCCAAAGTCAAGGCTTCAAAACTGTATCCCATAATCTATTCTGTCTGTTCCACTAACACAGAAGAGCTTGGATTCCTTCATTAAGGAACACTTTACTTCACACTTTATATGTTAAATTTGCTGGAACAAAGACAGAGCGGCTCGTCTGCACTGCTCTGAGACCACTTAATGCTTAATGGCCTCAGAAAGATCCACAAGGACACTTTGTTTCTGGACGGCAGATAGAGACTTTGCTCATCAAACTTCTAATTATTCTCTCATCGTATGCATCAGATGAAAAGTGATGCCAGCACTGAACAAAGTCAAAATGTAATAAAAGAAGCCGTCCTTTAATAAATGAACCAATTGATTAAAAAGCAAAAAAATCACCATTTGAATTTTATCCATCAATTTTTTATGTTAACTGTAGAGGTCACTTATTATTAGAGATCCACTTCTTCATGTCTTTATACATAAATATGTGTCCTCTTCAGAGGTGGGAGAAGTAATCGGATCTTGTTCTTGAGTAAAAGTAGAAGTACTCAGATCTTGTACTTGAGTAAAAGTAGAAGTACTCAGATCTTGTACTCATACTTATTCATCGTGTATTGCTTCATACCAAAGAGTTTAAACCTTTCTGACATTTTGTTGTAAAGATGTACGAAACACAACAGAAGTACAATTTCAAAGTACTTGTACACTACTTGAGTATTTGCATTTACCGCATCCAGATTAGTTTTTATCCCCTTCCTGTTTAGTGATGAACATGTTTCTCCAGAGGATTTTTAATGTGTTTCCTTCATGTGTCGACAAAAAATGTTCTGAAGCGAAATAAGTCTTTAAAACAAGCCTCTCTGTAAAATGCTCCGTCACAGAGCAGAGATGTGGCCGTTCTTCCGGAGAAATTAATGGAAAGTGTGAAATAAGTCTTTGTAAAATGTCTCAAAAATGAATCTAAAATGGCTGAAATTATCTATCCTGCGTCTTATGTGACTGTGACTGATCCAGTGTGTGTTCCCGGGCAAAAAGAGGCAGTTTAGGTGTGTTTTTTGCACAAGTTCTTATCTTATTAGACTCGCTCTGCGTGGGCGGGAACGCTCGGAGAAAAAGCCCCTATATCTTTGTGTGGAGAGGGAAACACGTGCAGCTTATTGACTTATTGTATCTGTAGAGATGCACATAAAGCCCTCGGGAACACGAGGTGCGCTCCACTTTAAGTCTGCGGACCCCACTGTGCACGTACATGCATTTTATTGTAGAGGCGTAAAAAAAACCAGCGCGCCTTTTCCTGACCCACATTCACTTATCTGCAGCCCACAGATGATCTGCTAAACCGCGCGCATTAACAAATAGAAAGTATAGCGTTAGCTGCAGGAGGAGTTTAGCAGCACAGGTTGGTGTGTGTGTGTGTGTGTGTGTGTGTGTGTGTGTGTGTGTGTGTGTGTGTGTGTGTGTGTTCAATAACAACAGTTTCATTCACACAAATGAACCACTGTTTATAAATAGTAATATACACATTATACATGTTTATATTATATATTTGTTTTATCCTTTTATTGCACATTCTTCTCTTACTTCTTAGGTTTATATGAATATTTTTATTTTATCTTATTATTTTACACACCTTCTTTAACCTCTTACGTTGATTTAAAGGTGGGGTAGGTACGTTTGAGAAACCGGCTCGAGATACACTTTTTGTTATATTCCATGGAATGCTCTTAACATCCCGATAGCAATGAATATCTTCAGTGCTTTGACAAAAAATCCATAAAAAAAAACATCATCTGTGGAAGCCGTGGCGCTGTAAAAAGCACGACCAATCATCTGAGCCCGGCTAAAGTAACTGGATGGCCTACCTGCCTGTCAGCCTTCCATCTGTGCACAAACTGATCTCGTGCCCTCATTGGTCATGTGCGCGTTCGTGTGTGTTGGAGGAGGGGCTCTGTGAGGAAGTGGCAGATTTCTTCCGGCTGTGTATTTTCAAATTCTAGCGCACTCGAGCTGGTTTCTCCAAAATTACCTACCCCACCTTTAAATATTTGTTTTTAATCTTATCGTTTTATTGCAATTTCTTCCTAAATTTCTTCGATTTTTATAAAGATTTTTAAAGATTTGATGAATATTTTGTTAAAGGGGACCTATCATGCTATATCTAAATAATATATAAGGTATATATATATATATATAAGGTATATTAATACGTTTTAATTTTCAAAATACGAAACAGATCATGCATTTTAGCCATGCCTCATTTTGCCTCACTCCAGCTCTGTCTTTGCAAGGTCTGATTCAGCTGACCACGCCCCCATGCGGAAGAGGGGGGCGTGACACGGCCCCGGCACGAGCGTCATGTTATCATGCTTGCTGTGATTACGAGTGGAGAGTCAACATGGCCCAACCTCTCATTCCCCTGATTGGTGGAGAGTTGACCAATCAGGCGGAGTGCACCTACATTACGTCAAAAAGGTGCAAATAAAAAATCCACCCGTATCAAATCCGTTGCAGCCCCGTTTTTAGAGATTTGGGTATGGAGGAAAAGAGAGAGGGTTGTGTTTTCTGACACTTTGTGAGTTCCCTGGAACACCGGGGACACATATGTATGTATAAAAGACATCACAAAGTGCATTTTGCAAGATAGGTCCCCTTTAAGTATATTATCATATACTGTACAGGGTGTTATGGTAAAGTCAGTATGTATGCACTATGAGATTATTGTATGTTAGATTGTTGAAAGAGCCTGTTACTAAAGAGTTTCATTGTGCATATGACAAAATAGCCCACGAATATTAAATAAAACACATTTAAGGGATGATTTCATGCATCTTTTCTCAATAAATGTTGACTTTTTGACATAAATCTCATAGAATATGATGTATAGCTGCAGATTAAACTAGCTAACAGTATATTAAGGCGCTCAAATGAGCATCACTCGAACAAAAGCTGAAAATATCCTGAAACATGTGAAATAAGTTATTGGAAAATGTCAGAAAAAATGGATGTTTACTTTAAAATGCTTTCGGTTATGCATGCACCCACTGGAATCTGCTTCTATACATTATATAATACCAACAATAGTAGTTACATTTAATCTCTATCGGCTTTAAACACTATCTATAATCATGGCAAAATGTGCAAAAAGCTGTGTTTGATAACGCATTCACAAATGAAATGTCAACAGTCTGAATGAAACTGCTCGATGGACGTTTATTTTCGCTGTATTTCATGACAGATTCTAAATTTAGCACCAAATCTGTGTATTCCCTCAGGTTAGAGCAGGAAATAGACGGCACAAAGCATGATGGGAATTGGTTTGTCTCTCACGGTGTTCATCTATTCAATCTTTCATGATCCTTGTGTTCATTAATGCATGTTGTTCCCACCTCTTTTCCTCCGTCTAAATCCTCCTCTGTTAGCCTGCGAGCTAATTATTGCTGCTTTAATGTTGTGCAGGTAAACGTCTCAGCATCACAGCGAGTACAAACACTCTGTTCTCTGATGAGAGTGAAGTCACGCCACATAAGACCCTTCTTCTTCTTCTTCTTCTTCTTCTGGTGTTTCATTAGCAGCCGAACTCTTAGCTGTGGGCTAATCTGGGAACAACAAAGTGAAAGGCTAATTAATTAGCCGTTAGCACACGCTCGCAGGCTTCCTCGTGTCCTCACAGTGTTTGTAACATATGTTGGTAATTAAATGATAAGACTTGAAATTGAAGGGATTCTCTAATTACTGTGAAGCTGTAGTTTACAGACCTTTTAGAGTTGTTTGTTTCCAGACAGGAAGACAGGAAACGGAGATTATCTGGTGAAAAATTAGCATTAAAAGAGACATGTACTTCTTTACGGAGGTGGAGGAGACGAGAAATTAGACTTACATTCATCTAAATCAGGGGTGTCAAACTTAATTTCATCGCGGGCCACATCAGCATTATGGTTACACTCAAAGGGCCGGTTGTAACTTTAAGACTATGTAAAAATACATATACAAATATGTAATATATATAAAATAATGTTTTATATTACATTATTGCCTCTGCATTGGATTATTATCGGATAGGGTAATAACTTCATAATTAACTACGTCTGAAAGCAGAAGTCCAGGGCAAACAATTGCAAGTCTCTTCAGTGAGAATGTCACAAAATGATTTAAAAAGAAAAGCCAAATTCTGGAAAAACAAAAAGTGAAATTTTGAAAAGAAAGTAACATTTAAAAAGAAAACTAATTCTGAGAAAAAGACAAATTCTAAGAAAAACGGCATATTTTGAAGAAAAAAAGTCAAATTCTGAGAAAAAAGTCAAATTTGAGATGCATCGTGGGACATGTAGTTTATGGGTAACATGCTTCTGTAAAGTAGCATGTAACCTTATAATAAACATATTATATTCTTTGCAAGCTCTTACGGGGCCGCAGGAGATGAAGTCGCGGGCAGGATTTGGCCCCCGGGCCTTGAGTTTGACTCCCCTGATCTAAATGATGCATTGATGTAGTAAAAATGGGCCAAAAGTATATAGAAAAAGTTAAAATGAGTGCCACCTTAAACAGCAGCAATATGATAAGAAGTAAAAGAAAAATATATAGGAATTAAGTTGTAAAAATACCCCCAAAAAATATGAAAACATTTCCCAAAAATGTGTAAAATGCAAAAAAAAGTTAATCTAGAATGACTGAAAAAAGGCAAGAAAATAAGTCAAAAATGTTAGGATAATTAAGTAAAAGAAAACTGAGATATATGTTACAAAATGTACTAAGAAATATCCAAATAACATGAAAGAAACCTCCCAAAAATACTAGAACATTTTCAAAGAATATGTGAAATATGTCAGAAAAAAGTCATACAAATCGAATAAAAACACTGAAGGGAAATGGAGACATGTCACTGTAGAGGCAATAAATACGAACATACACCTGAAAACGAGCAGATGACCTCTTTAGGAACATTGAACACTAATTGGTGTTTCCAAAAAGGCAGGAAGTTATTGCTTAATCAGGGCGTAAAATATAACATCGTTAGGAATTATCTGAAGTATTCAGCCCTCAGTGTTTCCCTTATCTCTCTGCAGCTAATGCAATTTGATTTCCTGTTTTTCCACCAATTACTCCCTTATCGTCATCATACTCAATGTTTAAAAAGTGTTCCATATTTGTCCATCTAAAGGACATTTGTCCACGCTCTGAAGTCGTGAAACTTGGAGATAACGAGCATGCAAATGTTACGGAAACATTCTCTCCAGTTATTAAATCACATCTCCAGTTAGTTCACCATTTTAATTGACATTTGCCTTGAATCTAACATGCGTGGAAATTGGTTTTGGACCATTTTAGGGTGTAGTTATTGCATTTCCATTATTTTCCCGTTTACTATTGTTGGTGCAGGATATTGGACATCTTTACCCTCCCCCCCACACACACACACACAC